>RDPX01000100.1:603983-644587 GCA_003991215.1 Morbakka virulenta
ATTCTTAGAAGAGAATGGAGCCGTTGATTGGGATAAGACTTGGGGATGGTTGAGTAAGGGAGACTTGAAAAGTACCACTGAGGCGTTGATTTGTAGTGCTCAGGAACAATCACTGAGAACGAACTATTTAAAATATCACATTGAAAAAACAGCATAGTCACCTTTATGCAGGATGTGTTTCGAGAGTGGGGGAGTGTCAGCCATGTCGTAAGTGAGTGTTCCAAGTTAGCACAGAAAGAATATAAAGGGCGGCATGATAATATGGCAAGATGTCCATTGGGTAATGTGTCGTACGGCAGGTTTGGAACGGGCCAACGAGTGGTACAACCATAAGCCAGATGGTTATAACGAAAATGAAGAAGACAAACTGTTATGGGACATGATGATACAATGTGACCAACACATCGAAGCTAGAAAGCCTGATATTATGATGGTAAATAGAAGAACAAAAGAGGCTAAAATCATAGACATCGCTATTCCTGGGGACAGAAGGGTAAACCTGAAGGAAACGGAAAAGATTAAGAAATACCAACCATTGAAGGATGAAGTTGCACGGTTATGGAAGCTAAAGAAGGTTAAAGTGATTCCTGTTGTTATAGGTGCGTTGGGAATGGTTAGTAAGAAGCTTGAATCACATTTGAAGGATTGCGATGAAAACATCAAAATGGAAGTTGCACAAAAAGCAGCATTGTTAGGATCAGTACGTATCCTAAGACAGGTACTGTTGTCGTAAGAGACTGCAAAAGTAACCTTGAAACCTCTGGTGGCTCGTTGCTGCCTGCTTTCAAGTTAATTTACCGACATCAAGAACTAAAGTCGAGAAGTGAAACATTGAACATAATAATAACAATAGTCCTGGGTATCGACGTTAAACTGCATCCGGTTGTGGAGTTTCGACGTGGTAGAATGAGGTTAACCTTTGCCACAACTACCCCCACTTTACTTTACTTTACCCCAGGTCGCCCTTGGGCAAGATGTAGCACCTGTTAGGTTACCCCGAGACTTTAAAGTACTGAGTTGACATCCAGTGGGGTTAAATCTGTCTCATATGAGAAGGAAACCTCAGAATAATAAACCTGGCTAGGACGGAGTGATTAGCCTTGGTCGCCAGCCGGCCAAGGAGAAGGAAAACTCCGAAGAATAACCCAACCGTAGTTGTAAATTCCAGGTTGACGTCTGGCAGATTGTAGCTGTGTCTCATGGTTAGGTTAGGATCTTCAGCTTCTTCATCTTCAATAAAAATACCGATGGCTGTAACACCTTATCACCACTGCCCCTCTTATGAGTGGAATAAATCAAAATGGCTCCATGGTACAGCAGCGGGGACCTGGTTGTCATCAAATGACTGCTAAAAGAAAGTGGACCAAAGAGTTGAATAGAGTGATTATGGAGTGTTATTTTTTAAGCAATCCAACTGATGAAAGTAGGAAACCTACTATAGTGTATAGGCAAAGAATGCACAGTGCATGGAAAGATAAAGGGATGTTGAGATAAGTGAACTGTGTGGCCAAGCTAGAATCGTAAGAAAAAATGAATGGCTATCTGCTGTACAGATTTAGATTATTAAAAGGTATGTACTACCTACTACTACCTACTACTATCTAACCACCAACTGAAGATACGGAAGAGTCAGTGGATTATGGCGAGATAGAGAATGTTGAGGAAATTGTTGATCAAGAACCTGAAGTAGATGGTTTGGGAGCAACAGTTACAAACAATGACAGAACTGACGAGTAAAGTGAAATGATCCAAGAGATTATCGAGATTATGAGAAATGAATTTTAGTATCTAGCCTCTTCAACTCAGAAAGATTCCAATTTATCACGTTGAAGCTATAAGTTACAACTGGTATACCTAAAGAGTTGATTGCAGAAATATTTTTTTAAAATTAATTTCTGTCCTTAAAATCGATATCACCCTACTAATACGTTTTCTGATTTTATCTTTCATTTTGCCATGATGTATACCGTCTCCTTCGTGAACATCAAGATACTTGTACATCCCTTCCTGATCTAGTTCCTTAATTACAGATTTATCGTCTTGTACAACATGTGTTCTCGCCAATCTTCCCGCTGAAAACTTGCTCTAGCACATTTATCCAGCCCAAACTCCATCCCAATGTCATCACTAAAAGCCTTAAACGCTTTAAATAACCCTTCCAGTTCATCATCACCACGACCATATAATTTGAAATCATCCATATAAAAAGGTGATTTATTGTTTCATCGTTGATCTTATATCCGTATGTAGTTTTGTTTAATATTTGGGATAGGGGTATTAGTGCCATGCAAAATAAAAGTTCACATTCGTTCACATTTCTGTCGCTGGTACTATTTGAATATTTACCGTGAAGTGCCTCACTCACCCATTTTTCTGCAAGTATGTTTGGCCCATCAGTTTTTGCCTTTACTTTTTACATTCTTGGACATAACAGTGGGATCTTCACCAAGATCCTCTAGTTGTACATTGGCAGCACCAAAACCACGTTTCCCGAAGCTTGGAAGCAACTTTAGAGATAGAAAAAGGCCATTTCCATTTTTTGTGTTTGGTACGAGCTCAGTTCACCTGTAGTTGTCGTTGTCATAAACTGAAGCTCTAACTATATCATGACCATCCCTCCCTCTTTCCTTCCAAGTTACAAACGATCAGCATCAACCACAGGGTGGTATATGCGATGAATAGTTAAAAGTTTTCTGATCTATGTATCTACTTTTTTGTTATAATCAGTAGACCAATTGATAACATTGAAACTGCAAGTGATGAGAGGGATAGCCCAAGAACAAATTGCATAAATGAGATTTCTGGAATTCACTTAATTGTAAAGAATTGGATCTAGCCCTTCTGTAACTCTCCCTACGAATCTTCTCGAGTATAGCTGCATTGTATATACCATCACCTTCAGAAACATCTAAGTACTTATACCTTTCCTTCTGTTCTAACGCCCTGATTTCGATGTTACGATTGAAAATAATGTTTGATGCCCGAAGTAGTTTTCCTCTAAAGTGGGCTTGGCACATCTATCCAGCAGAACTCCATCTTTATGTCATCCTTAAATTTGGCTACTATAATGAGTAGTCCTTCAAGGTGGGAATCATTTTTGGCAAACAGCGTGAGATGGTCCATGTACAGGTTGTTTATGTTGCTTTTAAAGATATTAAACCCATTCTTACTCTCATTAAAGAGTTTATTCAAAGGGAATAGTGCCAAAGAATGGGAGGCAGTCACATTGGAAGATACCGGCTTTGATGTTTATATCGCCAACATTAATGTTTCGACTTTGAGAATTGTGTAGTAGAGTTGTTTTTACTGAGTTTCATGCTTCGAGAAAACAAGTTCCTAATAACTGGGGAAATTATGTACATTTCCAGGCATTTCTCTATCCAACCACGAGATTTGCCATCGAATGCCTTCTTGTAATTAATCAAGCTACAGAAAATTCTTAAAGTTTTTATTACAGTATTCAAGAATCATTTTATTAATTAACAGCTTATCTTTATAGGCATAAGAACCACGTTTACAGCCCTTCTTTTCATGGTTATCGATAAGGAAAGTATAGATGTGCTTTAGTAGGATCGAAATGAGAATTTTACTCATGGGGGTAAGAGGTGATTGGTCTGTAATTCTTTTGAATTGTCAGTTTCATCATTTTTTGTTTGAAGATTTGTGATTCCGTTGACACGTCAAGAATGTAATATGTCCTGGTTCGAGAATGATTAGATTATATAGACTGGTTAGCTTTACGTGAAACTCTGAGAAAGAATATAGCCAAAAATTTGGAATCTTGTCTGTTCCTTGGGCTTTCCATTTGCTTAACTTGCGTAAAGCAAACTGAAGATGCTCAAGGAAGACTTCATCCCAATATTGCTCTTGGACTTGCCAAAATGCCATATTCTACCGTACAGCCCAAGGGGCAACAAGGTTGTAAATCTTTTCCGCAGTCTATATTTTTTCCCAGAAGATTTAAATCTCATCTGAAGATAACGTTTTTTAATTCAATTCAGTTCTTTCCAGCAGCGCGGTACAAACTTCTCGGGTCACTCTAACGCATGTTGTTATGCTTATAATATCTTCATTATTTCTCAGAGGGTCTGATTCTGGCTGATTTTGGTTTAATAGTTTTTTTCTCGCCCCCAATTTAATCCGAAACCTCTTTAAGTATTTTGTACACAGTGTTGGTTCTCACTCAGAAGCATTAGCAGATGGCCTCCCAGTATGCCAGAGGCAGGTAAATTACGAAATTACTCAAATATCATGATGGAAGTGCCAGTTTGGTTCCATGATGACATCGTCACCAAAAGGGGCTGAATGCTAATTCAGGTGGGTACTGATAAAACATCTGTTAGGAAAACATTTTCGCATGAAAACTCCAATTCAAAATTGTGGTAATACAAGTATTCCGTAAGTCAACAGAAACCAGTAAATTCAATTGATTAGGCCATCATATATGACCCTTATTCTTGTTTAAACTTGCCTGTTGTCAGATTTTAGAGCTTCAGAGCTATTGTTTGTGTTATTTCTGCCTGTATTTATTTCTGTTAAAACGATCCCACTTTTTTTATTTTGTTGTTGAAGTTATTTTCTTGTTTGTCTTTGCAATTATGACAGCAAAATCCAACATACTCCTTATTATTTGTGAGAACAGAGATTTTCGGCAATAAATACACAAGTTCTTATCACCCTTCACGCCTGACACACAAATNGTAAGTCAACAGAAACCAGTAAATTCAATTGATTAGGCCATCATATATGACCCTTATTCTTGTTTAAACTTGCCTGTTGTCAGATTTTAGAGCTTCAGAGCTATTGTTTGTGTTATTTCTGCCTGTATTTATTTCTGTTAAAACGATCCCACTTTTTTTATTTTGTTGTTGAAGTTATTTTCTTGTTTGTCTTTGCAATTATGACAGCAAAATCCAACATACTCCTTATTATTTGTGAGAACAGAGATTTTCGGCAATAACTACCCAAGTTCTTTTCACCCTTCACGACTGACACAAAAATATTTAGAACTCGAAAGTCACTATGAACCAGAAGATAAAAAAAACACTAAAAACAATAAAAAAACTAAAAACTAAAAACAATAAAAAAAACCCTTGCTGTACCTGGAGACATTATTGGAAGATAATCTAGCCGAGGACTGGGGAGTAACAAGAATCCTATACAAATACAAAAACAGTTAAATAATTATCAATCTATGTAACAGGATATATTGGAAGGCAGAGGTAGTCTTAAACGCAAAAAATACAAACATAGGCAAAGGCCCAGTTTCAAAACAAAATCCATTGGATTGATTCCCAGTAATTTCAAAGTTTAATCATTTCAAATTTTCCTGGGGGTAATGAGCATGAAAATTACAAAATATTCCCACAACTTTAGCTCCCTACCAGTCAATCGTCTCTAACAAGTTTATCGTCTTTTATTGAAGTTACATTTGCATTGGAAATGGCCAAAGAAATACCAAAAATACACTGCGACAGTCCCAAAAAAAAATAAAAATGCAACAATGAATTAGTATTGGTATAAAAAAAGTACATCCTCAGTGTAATGAACAATTTCTTATTTTATGCTGTACAATTTATGACTTACAATCAATTTAGTTATTATTACTTTAATTCTAAATGGAGTAGCTGGAAAAAACTAACTCAATTGTTTTTTGAAAAGCAACAGTATTTTGATTGTACGGACTAAACGTTGTCTAACATTTTATTGGGTAACTAGGGAAATGGTTCCTGTACGGAGGTTGCAGTAAAACAAAGTAAAATGCCATAAGCCAATTTTAGATACCACCAACTTATACCTTCCAGAAATTCTACCTTTCTAAAAATCTAAAAATCTATAGTAAATCAACAGAAATAAAAAAAACCTTTAGCAGCCTGTCTTACTTCATACATTTACAATTTATTATATAGTATATGCAAACACTAAACACAGCAAACCTTTTACGTTCTAATTGCTCAAATTGGAGAATGTATAAAGTAAACGACCAGATAATGACCCAATGGTCCTTATGAAAACACGATTCATGAGACTGAAAATAAACACGACGTCTATCTTAATAGAGTGTCTCTTTCTCCGTGAGGGTCTGCTTGAATTATATTCTGTTGCGTTCCTGGATCTGTTAGCACTGTTACCTGAAACGGGTGAAAAACGAAGCTACCGTTATTGACGATAATAAACGTAAAAATACTAATATATGAGAAAAACTAAAAGGTGCCAAACAGCTCGGTCAGAAGGCAATAGTGATTACAGGCCGGGCCGTGGCTCTGATAGCCGATGGTTGTCCTGCTAGTAACTTATGCCACCCCTATTACTCAATTTTCTGTTTTGGAGGGTAGGTAAATACGTCCAGGAAACAAAGTACCGAGAAAAGGTTTCCTGTAAAAATATCAATACAAAAAATCAATGCCAGAAAGCAATGACAAATGATAATATGATGGTAGCAATAATGATACCAAGCCGTCCTTGATCAAAGCAGTAGAGAATATGATCCTGTTTCAAGAAAGCAAATTCATCCACTGGGTGGCGGTGATTTAGAAATGGATAACGATAACTCATCCAAGGAAACTGGTGGAACATTCGACAAGTTTGAGGGGTTTTATCTTCACATTTCATATATTAAGGTCACCACGGTCACCAGTGAGCTTCTTCAGTAAAAATCCGCTGGCATAAATTTCAACTTTACTGTTACCCAATGATCAAATTAATAATCTAAATACTAACAATGTTGAATCAATAAAAGAAAAAATTAAAACTTAACTGGTAAGCCAAATAACCCTTGGTCGCAAAAGATTTTTAAGTTACAGCACATAAACGTGCAGAATATCCCTTTCAACATAAAGTAAAAGTCCCCAACAACAATGGGTACTCATCTACAACATGAAGCACAATGCAAATACTCAAAAAGTCACCAAAAACTAAATATTACTTCTTTTTTCCACATTAATGATTTTTCGAAGTGTTCAGGGTTTCCAAAGCCTTCGGGAAACAGGGATCCTACTGTATATAGTAGGAAGATAGTTTACACATCCACAAGGTAAAAACAAAAACACATGAACTGCGTAAATTGTGAGAAAGAAGAAAGTTCTTAGAATACAAAATAAACCTAAGTTTGTTAAGTTGAACGTTGAGCGTTTAACGCTTTTGAGCTGAACGTTGGGATAATGGTTGTTAACATTTTCTTCATAAGAAAAGCAACGGCTAGCAAAAGTGAAGTTACACTCTTGCTGATTCTCATTTTATATAGAAGCTTGATCGGTACAAAAGTACCTTTCAAAAATAAGATTTTCAAAGGAAGTCTGGTCAAGTTTTAATAAAAAACCATCTCCAACGAGGCTGTTCTAAGGTAGAAACATAATTATTCAAGTTTTCTGTACCCATGCAGGCTGATAGAGATTCAAGACATCTCGACAGTAAATTACCTCCAAACACTTATTTTTTCTCCGTCGAAAATTGGGGAGTTCTGCAGGTCAATGAAGATATATAGGGATAACACCATAAAAAGGAAGTGTCAAGAAGAAATTTCGGTTGACTGGTTTTGAAAAGCTGTTTTATCTTTTTACCTCCTCAAATAAGACCATGCTGTACAGCAAATTTTATCAGATGACCATTCTTTTGTCATAAAGCAAAAGTTGAATTACAGCGGTATCTATCTATACTAAGAGGTCTGGGCACATCTTTGAGTAAGTTCTCTACTTCAAATACTTCCAAGTCAACAGATCATTGACAGAGTACAATATATCCGCTCCATACGTATCTTCCCGTGTAGCGATAATGAGAACGAATTTGACAGTCCAAGCGTTATCTTCCTGTGAATGAACATGGTTCTTTACGTTTTATATCTATCTTAAATGCTATGTTTTGTACAAGAATACAGTTCATATTTCTTTATTTTTCTTCTCGTTTTTAAGGCACAGACAGACCTCAAATACAAAACGTTTGCAATACTTTTCAACCCAAGCCCTGTTCAAATTCCCTACCTTAATTCTTTAACGATTGCTGCCATTGTTAAATGTGTTCTTATGAGGAAAAAGTGGTTTAAATTATCTTTATTCTTCTGCTAAAATATCATTTATTGGTATTCACCTCACAATTAATGTCTAGAAGGTCAAGGCCATGAAAGTGATTGCAGGGATAAATCGATTCGTCATCATTAACAGTGACAAATAACAGGATGTGAATGAATTTGTGCACCTTCGTAGCAAGTAATAATAAATGTTAAAAAACACAATCTCCTGTAATTGTCACAAATTCATTTTCCAATTTCTTAGTTATGGTACTAAAATTTATATAAAATAATAATTTTTTTTTCTGTATGTAGCCTGGTAAGTAAAGACACAAAATTTTATTGCTATATATATGGTTCATAGCAGTTTGAAGATTGTGCAAAGACGAAACTATAAGTAGCTGCAAACTTGTGCTTTTATTTCATGTTTTGATTTCGTATATGTATGTATATATATACTATAAATATATATACATATTATACATATACATACATATTATATATACATATAAGCTCAGCATAAATGTTTTATAATACCTACAGCACCATTACGGTTTCAATCGAAAACTAATTTCCTGCCGCCTATACCGCTGATGCGCTGTTTCGGATAAAATATTGCATTCTGATCTCTGCACCAGTACAGGAATCATGCAGGTACGAAATGGGTTTATTTAATCCTAAAGACACTTGCTTCTTTGGTAAGTATTTTCTTCCATCCTAAAAACGCACTTTTTACTTAGCCAATTCTACATTTAATGCCTTGATAGGGTATATTATCTGAAAGAAATATGACTCCGACATAATTAAAGTTCTCAGCCTTCTTAATCACGTTGTTACTATTAAAAAACTGACGTTTAAATTCATTATGCTTTTTGACAGAACCAAACATTTTGTTTTTGGATTTTCAAAGAAAAATAACCACTTCCTTAAAAAATTTAACCATGATGTTTCTATCGTTTTTTAGCCTACAACAAGGGCTCTACCATCCCAGAAATTTAGATGGATAACACTAACACCCCCCCCCGTTGTACTCCTTGGTAACTGTAAAGTTAAAAAATGATTTATCTTCTGTCGCTTTTTGGCTGTGAAATTGGTAATTTACCAACACCAAAATATGTCTCCATTCTAAAATTAGTTTCCTGCAACTATTCAAAATATTCTGTTCGCTTTATCAAATGCAAAACTCTCTCTTTCCTACATTATCAAATTTGTTGGTATTCAGAATTTTCATTACTGCTTATTTCATGACGAAGCTTAAGGTGCCTTTGATATGATACTAACATATATTAGTAATATACATAATTTAGTAATATAATATTTATTAGAATTATACACTAATATACACTATATATATATATATCTATATATGTATATCCGTTCACTTGTTTGAAGCAACGTCCTTTCACCAAGAATTAACAAATTAAGACAACTGCCAAATAAGTCAAAGAATTGAAAATCCCAGTATCCCAATGGATAAATTACAGTCAATGGTTACCTTATTGAATACTCCTCTCCCAAAGTAGTCAGCAACAACTGTGAATCTGTCGTTGGCCCTTAGAAGCTATAAAAAATTGTTTGGAGATCAAATTAAAGTAATATGGGAAGAGAGTGTATCTATTGTTTGAATAACAAACCTAACAAATGAACCATAATAGTTAAAATGGTAAAAAATAAAACACGAGGAAGCGATTTTGGGAAACCATAGGGTAGACAGCTAAAGAACCCGAAATAGCCAAAAACTCTATGCCAGTTTCATAACAAACACGGTATTCTCCAAAAAAGTAGCCTTATTCCGAGTCAAGAATATATTATTCAAGTGATTATTATATAACTGTCATACAATAGGTACTTAGTAGGCAATATATCAAAAAAGAATTATAAACAGTTTGTACCAGGTAACGGGAAAACCTTACTCTTCTTTTCTTATATTAAGAAATTATGGCGCTGAAATATACAGGCGAAGAAATCAGAATGTGGGTAACTAGAGTACCCAGATGGAAGGGAGTTTTATCTGATCACTTGGAAAGTAGCAAAAAGGAGGCAACTGTGAGGAGGTACTTAAGATTGTTGCTTAAAATAAAAAGACGGGAATTTCGGGGCTATGAAAACTGATTGGAACGAGCCTCTGCGGCGATTTTTCAAAATTTTAGTATGAATGATATACCTATACCTATAGAAGAAATCAATCAACTCAAAAAGGGGGCAAAGAACATTGTAGAAACTAACCTGCAAGTCAAAGTCTTCATGCAAAAGCTTATTATTTTCCTGTGCACGAATGATATCTAAAACTTTCCTGGGAAAAAAAGTGCCAAATTAGAAAAGACACGAAGGTATTTCCACTAAGTTGCATGGCAGTGTAATTTTTTATTTTCACAAAAGAAAAAAAAGCACTTAAACACAATATATAGTAAAACTTGATTTATTAAACCCACCGTTGATCACAGTCACATGCCGCGAAGTCAATACTACGGTAATTGGATCACAAAAATTGTAACCAACTAGCACTGCACTGGGGTTATCTTACGTTGCATCAAAATACATAGTATAAATGTCCAGAATTGGAATCTAATCGCGACGAACTTATAGCTGAGAAAAACGACTAACTACACTAGAATGAAGTTTTGTTCCAGAGACTCACATGCCACACACACACACACACACACACACACACACACACACACACACACACACACACGCACACAAGTGAGCAATATTATATGGATGTCTAATTTAATTAAAAAAATGTTCAAATACAAAAACCGACTACACTTGATAAATTAAGCCAAATTTTTATTAAGTGATGACTATTTTTTAGTCTACAAAGAATATCAGTTCGCTATATTTTATGTTTAAGGTGTGGAATTAAGGAATCACAAATATCTTACTAACTTCAAGCGACGCCCTCAAACTCAAGGCAGGGGCTTCATTCGTGTTCCTCCTAAATACTATTACATGACACCATCAATCTTCTGCCATAGCTACCAAAAGCACAGTCATCATTACCGTTATAACACCTACCGCCTTATTTTCCCTCTTCTCATACTAATGTCACCAAAACTTTCATTCTTTTTACCAATGTTCTGCAAATACCAAAGCGCATCAGTTTCTACATTGCCTCTGATTCCGTAAAACGCAAAACTGAATTGGCAGTAATTCAACGAATTTCCTAGTTCCACAATTTTCTATAACATATTTTAATCTTCCTTCACCATATGCACGAGTTAGTCCAGGAGTTCATTTCCTAGTGCCATTGAAATGGCGTACGTAAATATGCGTGTCATTTGTGCATATGATTCCAAAAATTATACATAAAAGGAATTTTTGCGTGCAATGATATCCAGTGGTAAGGAGGGTCGCATGTCCCTTATATTAAAAGTCCTTCTGCTGTGTGAGTCAAGTACACAATTCTGATAATAAACTTTAATAAAAGGGGGCATTTTCCTATGCAAGACTACAGTTTACGGATAATTCACAATAAATATACAGCCCCATTTCTTAGTATCAAAGCCAGCTTAATCGTTGAAAAGTAAATCTGGGAACTTTAACTTCATTATTATGCTAAAGAACATCAGTGGTATGTCGAACAATCGAAACCATTGTATGGCATATGGCCAAATGCTAAAACAACAACAAAAACAACGAAACAGTTAAAAAAAAATATCGGCAAATGTGTAAACTACCTGTTCTCTGGCATACAAACCAGGCACTCGTTGTCATTTTCTGCGTAACTCTCAAAACATCTGAGGATAAGAAATACGTTAAAAGAGTTATAAATTTAACCAAGAAAGTACAGTTTAATTGCATTTTGGTACTACAGGATCAAATGGATTTAAAATATTGATACAATATGTCAATGTTGAAAAATCTCTCAAAATGCGCATTTGAAATATCGAAGAATTGAACATAACACCTTTCAACAAATGTCTGTCAATAAATTTCTGCAACAACTAAAGAGAGAAAAGGAGGAAAATCTACCAATCTCACGTAGCTAAACTAAAACCTTTTTGGACTCATTATAAACATTATAAAATTTGATAAGAGGGTTGAGTAAGTGGCTACTTGGGCAGTTTTTTCTTCTTGTCCAAATTGTTGCTATACTTTCGCTTAAAATGACGTCATCTTACTCTTATTTTAAAAATAGCTTGGTAAAAACTTGAACAAACCAAACTATTGTTTTCATATGTCGCTTATAATTAATGTATGAGGTTTTTGAGGTTTCAGTAGTAGAAATTACCGAGCAAGACACATATCAAAGCATTGAGATAGGTTACAAGCAGGGTTGAATTCTACAGTTCCAAAGTTGAAAAAGGCTCTCAGAGTAAAAGTCAGTTTCTCTTAAAATGTCTAGATTACTTCAGCTTTTTATGTCTTGTTACGTATGGTGAAATTTAGTATTAATTTCACGAGGCACTACTTTGTACTTTATAGCTTGCGCGTCTCTGCTGTTACACTAGTAAATCCTTTCAAATTTGTTTAGACCATCATTTCTGATCTCTTCCATCTTCCAATCTTTAAAGCCATTGCTTCTTCCGGGTGTGAGTAACTGTTTAATGAAGTGTTACTTGTTAAAATGATGAAAAAAATCTGCTACTTGGTACGTTGGATGGGAATCATCATTTGAAGTCTTCCGAAACCAATTGAAATACTCAAAAATCGTTTACATAAATAGAATAACGCAACATTTGTCAGACATGTCATTGGTAGCGTGAATACACTACACTTTATGATTTCATTGCGATGGNGCTGTTACACTAGTAAATCCTTTCAAATTTGTTTAGACCATCATTTCTGATCTCTTCCATCTTCCAATCTTTAAAGCCATTGCTTCTTCCGGGTGTGAGTAACTGTTTAATGAAGTGTTACTTGTTACATGATGAAAAAAATCTGCTACTTGGTACGTTGGATGGGAATCATCATTTGAAGTCTTCAGAAACCAATTGAAATACTCAAAAATCGTTTACATAAATAGAATAACGCAACATTTGTCAGACATGTCATTGGTAGCGTGAATACACTACACTTTATGATTTCATTGCGATGGACGTGTAGCGTATTTCAATAATCCTGGTACCTAAAGCCATCACTTAATTCTTCCTATCATGCAAGATTACGATATCTGAAACATTTACAGTACTGAAACTCATTCATGTTTTTATCACTCTTCATATATTGATCATCTGGAAACAATTATCGGGAAAAGCAAACACCTTCGGTCAGCTGAAAATATCTAATTGGGAAAGGGTTAGTTGGAGAAGCAACACTGTATACATGCAAGACATTAGGAGAAATGTCTCCACTAGGAATGGTTTTCTAACATCACAATATAAAAACTTACAGTTGATGAAATGAATCACCGCAGAGGAAATGAACAGCCGGCAAATCCAATGGCCTTGAACAGATCATGCACTTTGAACTCTTGAATATTTTAGCACTGAAATTCAAAACCATAATAAAAAAAATGCTGTATTAAGTGACAGGATCACAGAGACATCCAGTGTTATCAATGCAATATACCAAAGAATTATAATGTGACAAAATACATTTTTATTGCTGAGACAACATTTAAAAATACTTTTTAAATGTCATACTTCGGTCTTAATGCTATCATTTTAAACCTTGGTTTACAGTCCATATTGTTTTAATCATGATGAAATAACTCATAGTTAAGTAGCGATGCCAAAGACTTTTGGAGTAATGTGATTCTCATAAAATTTTGACTCTCCTACCACTATCCTTAATTATTGGTTATCACACTTGTACTCGTAGTGTGCTGAGCTCCAAGGTATGCTGGAAATGCTGGCTTTGTATTAATTTATGTATACCTATACAGCCATGCACTTCTTGCATTTGTTAAGGAATGGAGCGTTATCGCTACTTTGGATTATAAGAAGGTACGCAGCGAAATCATCACGAAAACATAACTTATTCCATTGCACTTATCTATTTTGCGTCTAGCGACACATAATATCTCCACAATCTTCCTTCATGCTGTCGTGTTAAAAGCTGTAAGCCGCGCATCATTCCGTAATCTCCATCAGACATGCCCCTCTCCCTCTCCATGGTCAGTCTCCAGGTGGCCTATAGACTGCTGGTTCTTCCGTTCGGCTCACGGGTGCGCGGGTATGGTTGCGCCTCACCTGTTGCATCAGTCCACCTGTTACTGTGAAATTGAATGGAAACGAACCATCTCTTACTCCTTTATGTGCCCATTCAACCTCCCATCGCAACTCTTTCAAGTACGACCCAATTCTTGATGAAACGCTGTATCCTATCTTTAGTACTTACTTCAGTATTTCTTCTGGAGCCTAATCTCCAACAATACAAGAAGATTGGTTTATATTAGTGGTTTTCATAAAGGTGGAGTTTTCAAGCTTCCATCCGTACAAGTATACTAATCACCCTCGATGAAGAAAAATAACAACTTTGTCTTTGCACAGCTCTGTTCATTAACTCGGGATACCCAACCCATTAACAAAGAAATATTAAGTGGAACCAATGTTTCCAGGTCATCATTATTTTGCCCGCATGGCCTTGTTATTCTATCATTTACTTCATACACAATATATAATCAAAATAACTAAAAGCAACATATGTTACTTAGTTGGGCATAGCAAAGGTAAAAAATTCTCCGGGTGTAAATTCCAAAGTTGTAACCTCGGGGAGAACTTTAAACGTTTGCATCTTTCAGATACCGCAAAATGATTTTTGACGATTTTATGCTAAAGTATTCCTGGAGCCACTAGGTCTGTTGAAAATAATTTTTCCATTAAAAGATGTTTCAGGTTGGGCATTTCATGGAAAAGTTATCGACAAAATATTCAAAATGGTGGGAAAATCTCAATGGTTAATGTTACCGCAAACAGTAAGAACGTATGTGGCACATTAACTAAAACAAAATGCTTAACAACAGTGTGACAAGAAGTAATTTCACCAGACTCAGTAAAATCAGATAAAAGTGCTGTTCGTATAAATCCCTCCAAGGGCATAAATCCCAGCATTTTACTTCTACTTGAATTTCTCATTTCTGTTACACATATGATCTTCCTTGATGCGCCCATTCAGCACGAATACATTGTACCTTAAAATATCAGCGACAGATAACATTACTTTTAGATTTTGATTTTAACTGCTCTAGAAAATACCAATCTAATCTATGGTTTTTTTTCAGATTTAAATATACTTTTTGTTCTGCATCTGTACTAAAATATTTACTATTCCAAGTCCAGGCTAAATTTTATTTCATTTTAACACTAGACCCTTATACTCTGTGTAACCCTCACATTAACTTACCATGATTTCAGTTCATCTATTTGTTTTCTCATCTTTTCTGTGTCTTCACGGTATTGTCTAATCAACTGCTCATCCTACAATAGCAATCAGTCACTATTACATTAAGCAAATAAATCAAAACCTATAGTTACTACCAAAGCATCTTGGCTACAGACAAAATGAATTTAAAAAGCACTCAAGATTACATCGAAAACAAAATAGAAAAAAGTAAAATGAAAAAGAAATGATCATGAAAATATAAAATATATTTAGTCGTCATTCCATGGGAGGCTCAACTTAATATGCACAGATTTGACTGGGGTATCACGTGGTTGAAGTCTAGGGAAAGAATGAAATTAGTCAATAGATGATTAGCTTGCTGTGGAGATCTGGCTGCACAGCAATAAAACGAAATACTGCAAATAACCATGTAAATCACTGACACGGATTTAAAAACAGTTTGATGTAACATATTTTCAACCTTCTTTTTCATCCGAATAATCTTGATTCCTACTGGTCATGGCTTAAACAATAGTTGCTCGACAAGAACAACGGCAGTGGTGATGAAAAGAGAAGTCTAAGGTTTGAAAATACGCCTAAAATTAAAGGTCAATTTAGAAAAAAAGGCAATACCTATCCTACTACTAATGTGTCACATAAAGTTAATAGCAAATATTGAAAAAATAAAGAAACGTTCACGAAAATTCACAAAAGGTAACAATTAAGTATGAAATCTATAATTCACTGTCGAAGAAAAATCGATATTGTTATCTAGACAAAAACTTTTTTTTCAGTTGTATTGTGAAGGAAGGTGCCGAACTGTAGCATTAAACAGATTTTTTTAAAAACAGGGCCTGAAAGAGCGATTGTTGTAACTCAGTTTGATACTTCTAAACCATGTTACACTAGCACTTGTTTAAGGTAACGGTACTTGGTGCTCTTTCATTTAAGAGCCAAGGGTGTAAATTTAACTTGTTAAATTAAATTTTTCATTCTGTGTTGATTACGTGTACTTCGCCAGTTCCAACTAGTATTGAAGTACTATGGAAATTAGTTTAAGTCTTCTTCTATGTAACCACATCACTATTCAACTAAAAGTGACCAGCGATAGTAACATCGAGAACAAGTGCATCTCTGAACTTGCAATGCCTTAGCGGTAGTCCGAGAAGTTAACTGAAATGAATTTAGCACGTTCCGATCCAGGTAGTAAAAGCTTGCAATCAGTGAGTGAGATACATGGAATTTCAGCTGCCATGTCCTATTGATCTCTGACTTCAGTAGAGGTCCTCGTGAATTCGAATCCTTTTGGCTTTATGTAAAGCAACCATTCTAATACTTCATTTTTTGAACAGTTTTGGGGTTACGGGGTTCTATTTATCTAAAACTAATAGCTTGCATGCAGGGCCTACCTTGGCAATTTGGTTGTCTTCGTGTTGTAATGTTCGCACAATGTAATCCTGTATCAAATACAACATATTAAAAGTGATAACATTAAAGATGAAAAACAAGAAAAAACCTTTACATCATCATTTCATTTATTGTAATGTATTCACTGGTTTCGTTCGTTAGAAAAATTTAACTTTAAAATTAATAAAACAACACAAGAAAATGAATTATCACAGAAATTCCGTTTGAAAATTATGGTTTGTAAGCAATTTCTGTCTAAAGGGGTGATACTCTTATTCTTCATTGAATATTTTTCTTAAATTTAGCAACATGCATTGATATACTGTTGAGAAAGATATTTATGTGCTAAAGAACCGTTCTAAGCATAAAGCCAATTTTCTGGTCAAATACCCTTTCAAATATTGAGGTGGTGTCACAAATAAATAAAAAGTAATATATATATATATATATATACACATATATAAAAATACATACAAACATATTGCACATATAAACATACTATGCATACATACGTACCAACACACGTATATCCAAATACAATATATACGTACATATTAGATACACTTATATACGTCGAAGTATCAATAGACAACATTGCCTTTCCAATTTCAGCAAAGGCTATTAACGTATCTTATTCCCTACACGAGACAAAAAGATTGGGGTGTACAGAAAAACAATAAAACAATCGGGTAGTCTCTGACCGTCCCAAAGAACATTATTACTTAAAGAATTTATGTGAATTAACCTACTTTAATTACTGACAATGTAACTGTCGAATTGTGTGCAAGGGTTTGGACAACAACCAGTGGTGACAGAAGGTTGTACTTATCGATATCTATCCAACGTTAAGTAATTAAAACGAAATCCAAAACAACACTTGAAAAAAAAACCCAAAACGAAAGTTAACATTTTATCACAATAAAAGTAATGCTGCATTTTTCCTGGCAAGCAATTCTGGATCAATAGGAAATTAAAAAATATAAATTATTTCAGAAATTAAAGAAAAATCGACTCGAGCGCCACGGCACTTATTAAATTCATCACATCAAAAAGTAGCGCTTATTCGAGTGCCGGTGCTTACTTATAAGCATTTTTTGAGGTTCGATTAAAATGAATTTTACCCTGAAAAATTCCGAAGTTCAAGTCTAAGAAGCGGCAATTGAGCTCTGAGGTCATTAATACACCACTTGTATGTCAATAACAAAAAAAAGTATTTCAGGGTTTTTTTTATCGTGGCCTACTTACCTTAAATCATGGGGCTGTGGCGTCTATTTGGTTATTCTGGACGAAAGCGCAACACTTCTTTGAAAGCAAAGCTTATTTCAGCAGTCTCGCATGCTAGTAGCGATACTTCATTTTCCATTTAAAGTATTTGAAAGACGATGCTTTGGTCTATTTCTTTGTTTATGTATCACGAATATTTATACTCGATAAAACGCTTCATTATATGTAAATTAATAAAAATAATATACTGTATACAGATACTTTAGTCTATTGTGGTCTGTCTATAAATTTGTCTCCTTTAGGCCACATTGAGCTACTGGGATGACAAGTACATGAATTTATTCCTACCTTCATATAAAACCATTCTATCGTTTGTTATAATAGTTTCTCTGCTCTAAAGCAAAGGACTTGTACTCACAAAGAATATACCAGAATTGTGGTAAACCGCTTGATCAAAGTCATTTTCAGCCATTACCCTGGAATATTTCTAACTAACATTACAAACAGAATATGTTAGAAGCTGATGTGGAGGTCTTTGATATAAACAAAATTAAAGCTCACAGTGGGACCAGCCTCCAAACAAATGCTGGTGTCACCGATACCCCAAATGCATTTAGCGTAACCACCATAAATAGCCCTAAAACAGTCATGTATGGTTTCTTGTTTCTAAGGCCAGTGGTTCCTCATTAAAGATTAGGGGCTGGAGCAAAATCCACTAATAGCTTCCCAACTCTTATCTATACTTTAACCTTGAATTAGTGGCCAGCTTACTATCGACTTGGCAGTATTAATGCCGCTAGCAATTATGGATCAAATGAAAATACTGTAAACGCAAAGAAAGAGAAAGAGTTTCTAGTGGAAATCGTAGTACAAAAAATACTGCCAAAATGGAAAGGATACGATCAAGAACTTCTTGGATATGCTCTTTACAATCCTCTTCCTTTTTGGCAAAGTAAGATAAAGCTTGACTCCAAAGCCCTTGGAATCCAGGTTTTTGCCTATAAAACAAAGAGGCAGATTTTTTGCTCAACGCTAGTCGTTCTTAATTGTAAGTATCTTGATCCAATAGCAACAAAATAGCAATAATTTTCATAAAGTGGCTCAAAGTAAATAAAAATTAAAGATAAATCTCATACGAGGTACAATGCCCTACCGTAAGTGAGATCCAAAGCTTTTAAAAAACTTAAGCTCAAGGTAGTTTACAAAATTATGCCCTTTTATCAATAATAAGAATATCGCATTTAAAGTCAAGTTCATTTTGCTCGAAAGCTTTTTTGCTGGAACTGGATTAGACCAAGACGCCAAAATAAGAAAACAAAAGTCAATTCAGACAGTGCAAGAGTGAACACAGAAGAGTTAATTGTGATTCGGCTAAAGCACGGCATCTACTTGAACCGTGATTACAGTCAATATTTGAGCTAAAACAGTTTAATGTAATTGGCAGACCCAAGTTTGCCTTGTATTAAGGAGGACTGGAGGCTATCTGCATTCAACAAACGTCACATCCTCTGTAAACAGATTTGTGCATGGTCTTCAATTGTATCAAACGGACTGTCAAAAATTTGCGAATTTCTAAATCCTCTCTTTTTTTTTCTTGACTTGTGTCTTCTTATTCTGGTGCCTCTGGTGTCTTAATACAGTCGAGTCCATGAAAAAAAAGAAGCTGGCACTCGACTTGAAAAAGGCGCCAGAATCGTCTATTTAGATAAAAAGAATGTGACATAAATACACTCTTAATACCTGGCTATGCCAAAGCATAGGGTTTAGGCTTGGGAGTTACAGAAAGATTACCAAGAGAATATTTCCCCCAAATGAAAACAGGTACCAACCATGTTTTCAATTACAATGTATGCTAAGTAATAGAGTCGATAGTTACGTGACAAACGAAGTAAATGCGTAATCCCGTTGATGAAAGAAAACCGGTAAAATGTAAATCGAATGGCACCTTCCTTTCTATGAAAAGGCTAGCCCAAAGGCTTGTACTGGAACACTAAATAGTCTAGGTTTATCGTCTTATTGTAGACCAACACATTAGGCCAAAGATTAGTCCGACACCTGTTCCTATCTATAATGGAAACGGAGGAGAAACAATTCTATTTATAACAAACTGATATAAGGCTCCGAGTCATTCTTTCGTATACAATCTATATTTATACTCAAGATATAATTAATATTTACAATTTACGTATCATTAAGAATATTTACATCAAGTCATAACATTAAAGTTCAAATACCAGTCCACTTGGTCGTCTTACTCCTCAAATTTCCAGCATGATTTAAAGTCGCACACATAGGGTCTGGATATTTAATTCAGAAACCAAGTAATATGATCACGTAATATTTATTTCAGAAACCAAGTAATATGATCACGGAAGCAAATTCTACTAACCAACTGTCAAAGATCTCATTTATTCCTTACCAGCGAGTACAGAAAGTAAGCATTTAGAATAAGTCAAGGAGGTAAATTAGTCAAGAGCATGTGGAAGTTGCTATTTTAACCAACTGAAACAATTTTATTAGGGTATTTAACAAATATGCTGTTAGGAAGCATTTATTGCCATATGTAGAACACTAATTCAAAGATATAATTACCTGTAACCTAAATGGTTATGCAGCAATAAATACTTTAACTGATCGTAAAAAGCCAGACCAAAATAACTGTTTTTATGAAAAAGCATACCCGTATTTTTTGCAGTCTTCTATCACAGCTTTATAATCATTTATCTGCATATGATATTGCAATATCTGCTGAAACCTAAGAGTAGGGTCGTAAAAAAAATTTTATTAACAAGAGTACTGAGGTCATCAGACCGACAAGCATATAAAAAGCCCATGATAATAAATTGCATAGTGATGACTCCTTAACATTTACCAAAGTTACTGAGGTCTACATGAACATAGTCAAAATAACTACATATTAAGAATCTAGTGTTTATCCACTTTATTACAAAAACCTCAAGAAGAGAAGTACTTTCGCGGCAAAAATGAAAAAATACATTTAAAAAATAAAAATTAAATTTGTAACTGATAGCACGTCTAGGTAATAATTGCCATCATGGTGTAGCTACTTCAATTGTAATCGACCAGTAGTGGATAATACCCTCAATATTCAAAATCAGTGATGGTTATACCGTAGCTTTTTGTGTCTGTGTTAAAAATGTACGCTCGGTGAATGAAAGCAAACTAGCAAGAAATTGAATACTTTCTAATTAAAAGAATGCATACATTTGGTTTTGTGAAAATGGGACTTCAAATTCTGCAAAAACGATACGATACAAGGAACCCTTCCTCTCTTAATATGATCTATAGAAAAACCAGAAAGATCAACTTATCAAAAAGTGAAAAATGTTTTAGTTCTTTGGTAGGTGAAAAAGACCATCACTACTTAACGTTAAAGTGAGAAATCAATGAAAAATGGTTACAACTTGGCATTAAAATGGTCAGTGATTTAGGGCTTCTTAAAATTTTAAGGTTATGGAACTGGATTCTCACTAATGGCGGATCTTCACTAGACGATTTTTGTGACGATCGTCCTAAAAATTCGCGACGATTTTTCTCACGAAATTTTCAACGATTTCGTACAGGCATCACCACTAGACGATTTTGGGGCGGTTTTCTGTAAACGAAAAACACATTTCGTAATGGCTGCCGTAAATAAAAGATATGTTCTCTATTTGCTGCTTCGTCGAAGGAAATTACTTCTTTATTATCAGCGTCAGAAAATGCTTAAGCAGAATAACGAAACTATAAAGAAGAAACGTCGGTTCTGGGTAAGAAAGCTCTACGAGGAAAGAAATAGAAAGGGAGAATTTCAGCTTTTGATACAAGACGTACGACTACCATGCATTGACTTTCATAGTTTTGTTTTTATAGTTGGAGTCACTTGTACCCCACAAACATTTAAACTCTCTTACGGCTTGAAGAAATGTTTCCTTGTCGAAAGCCTGTCCTTCCAGACCACTCTGAATGTCCTGAGCTTCACTGTTTTCTTTAGAGGCAGCTCCAGCAGCAAGAAATTGAGAAAATATTATCGGTACATCACTGCTACCTTCATTATTGGCGGCCATGCTGAACTGATGACATTGCTGCAAGCGTTTTTCTGAAATCTGATTGGCTAATTCTTTGACGATCGTCATGTGCACGACGAAAATCAGAATCAGAACCGTCAGAACCAAAATCGTCAGAAGTTTCGTCAGAAAAGGTTATTCTTTGCTACTGCACATGTGTCGTCGCGAATTCTCATGACGATCGTCACAAAAATCGTCTAGTGGAGATCTGCCTTAAAGAGTGCCAATTCGCTGACGGTTTACGCAATTTAGAGAACAGGGAATGAGTCTTAGTTCTTTCATACCGTTCGAACTCTTAATCAGTATCATACTTACGCATTGGCCGTGTCATAGAGAAACAAGATTCCACGTTTGAAGTTATGCATCTGTGCAAGTACTAAGGCATGGTTTAAGTCGTATTTGTCCTGAAAAAAATCCGACACAAATATACTCACACAAAATTTGAAAACAAAAAAAGATAACTACACTTAGCCTACGAAGACATTTTTTTCTGGTCAGTCTTCACGTATGAGAACAGAATTTAAACATTAAGGGGAAAGGTAAACCTTTGCTAAAACTCAACTGCTCTCTAGCACCAAACATGGATCCTACCTACGAGGAATTGGAAGGCGTTGACTGAATGTGGCTATGTGGCTAAAAAATCGATACCGTTTTTATCAAGAACTAGCTTTGGCTCTTAACTTAGTCATTTCCATTATCAAAAAGTCATCAAAAGACATAAAATGGACTAAATATATGAAAGAAAAAACGGATAAGAGTACCCCTTTAATTGTCGTTTGTTTACACAAGTGCAGAGCGCGGAATTCAGTAAGTAAAATTTGACAGCCTCCGAAAATTCTTAACGTACAAATGATTTGGATTTGGCCATATCTTGAATACTTGACACTTTACAAATAGTTTACTTACAGACTTTTAACACTTTATGCCATAATAACATATTCGCTTTCTGAAACAGATACTAAATCCGACAAATAAAATCTTTTCAAACTGTGAAAAGAGATATCTCTGTTTCACTCTGGCTGTTTTGAAGTTAAAACGTCGACATCAAATTTCTTATTGTTCTTCTTCAAATGTCCTAGCAAATAATACCTTCAGCTGACCTGTCTCGAACCCTGATTTCTCTTAACTAATTGAGTTGCTGGTCCATCGATTTCACAAATGTCATACATTGTCTACCGCTTGCATCCTTCCATTCAACCTTCTCCAACACCACACAGCCAATACAAAATGTAACAGGAATCAAAGTAATTCTGCACCCTTGGCTATTAGTAACACATAAATCGTTCCTAATCCGCTTGTTAAGTAATAAACACAAGCTTCTTGTCAAAGTTTTCGTACTCCAATTTGAAGACATGTCTATCAACAACAACTTAAGTAAGGAGGCCATGTGTCCTTTCCAGACTTCATACACAAAGAAACTACCCTTTGTCACTGAATGATGCTATTGATATCCTTGGAGCGAATACGCAGAGTTGCCAAATATTTCGATTGTAGAGGGAAAAAACGAACAGAGTCAGGAATAGAATTCCCATAAACGAGTTAAAGGAAAATGCCTGCCTCAAGAGCTCCAATGTGGACGATGAGGAATCATCAGGTAGAGTCAGGTATAACTACGTTATTTCCCGACCTAACCCCTGATGTGAAAGGAAGAAAGTTGTGAAGTGGGCTAGCAATCCATTCATCTAAAAAATCAAAAGTGCTACGGAAACCCAAATCAGAGATATTAACAATCCCGTTGAAAGCATAAACATAGGCCAGAATATTGGCAAGATGACGGCTGACCCAACACTACACGAAGAGTAGGGTACTGAATGTTAGAGCACTCTACCAGGTCGGTCGGCAAGCCTAAGTGGTTAGCGAGATGGAGAATTACAACTTGTGTTTGTGGATGTTTATAAAAGAAGATGGACAGAGGGTGTAATCAGGCAAATAGCTACTGGCCACCACATCGCCTTTTCAGGAAAAGATGATGGCCAACATGATAGAAACGTAGCTTTGATTATGAAAAGAGAGGTAAACAAAAGTATGCTTGAATGGAGACCAATCAACGGGAGACTCATATCAGCCAAATTTTACTCCTCGTATGCAAAGCGTACTATCATAGTCTGTTACGTAGCTACAGAAGTGGCAAAGGGTGCAAATAAGGAGGCTTTCTACGACAAGTTACCAGAGGCAATAGAGAACACTACAGTGCACGATGTCTTACTTGTCATGGGCGACCTTAATGTAGACGTAGGCAGTGACAATACTGATAGGGAATCCATTCTTGCTGCCACATCCATGAAATCCCATAATTATGGGATTTCATGGATGTGGCAGCAAGAACAACAACGGAGGGTAACTGGTCGAGTTGTGCAAGCAGAACAACTTGATCATTGGTGGCACTGTTTTCTAGCACAAAAACAAACACAAGTAGACCTGGAACTCACCTGCGGGTTACACTAAGAACTATATTGACCAAATTCTCACCAAGGGGAGAGGGTGGGGTAGCCTGCAAGATGTAAGACTATAACAGGTGCTGATATAAATAGTAACCATACCCTGCTCGTGTTGAGAGTGAAGCTAAAGTTTAGGAAAGCCAAGAAAAACCATACAGAGGCAACCACGCTTAGATGTTGACAGGGTAAAAATCCTGAGATGAAAACGGTTTTCAGTTGGAGCTTAAAAACAGATACACGCTGGTTAGTCACCAGGAGAAGCTAACCATTAACTAATTCAACCAACTGATGATGGAAGCTGGAGAAAAAGTGCTAGGAGTAAAGCAAACGAAGAGACAAATGTATACTCAGGGAGACTTGGAAGAAGATTGGTAAAGGGAAAGATGCCAAGAAGTTAGATCAGGCTAGTCAGAACGGTAAAATAACGGCTTCGGTCATATGTACTGCTTTGTACCGAGGTCAAGAAGAAGGTAAACCCAGAAAAACAGACCTATACTGCCAACTTAGCCATTGAGCCCGAAATTGCAGCATCAAAAGAGGATCTGTGTACTCTTGACAGGACTGGCATGGGACTGCCGAACGGATTCAGGTTTTTGGACACTCCAATAAAGAACAAAGAGAGTGAGATTATCACATGAAATGAAAAAGAGAACATTTCGAATGGGTCTTTAGCTGGGATGACCCAGATTCTGAAGCTAGCATCTTGTTAGCAGAGATCATCCTTGACATAAAAAAGGGTTCCGGCAGTGGCAGAAATCAGAACAGCCATCAAGATGCTCAAGAATGGCAAAGCAGCGGGGATTGACAAGACTCAGACAGAATGGCTTAAGGCATTCTGTCTGTGACCAGCAAGATCCTTAGCAAAGTTGCCATGAACAGAACCGCTAAATTTGTAGATCAGAAACCGATACCAAACCAGGCAGGTTCCAAGAAAGTAAAACCTTATAGAGAACATATCTTCACGGTTCGTCAGGTATTCTAACAGACTCATGAATGGAATGGCACAGTCTACGCAAACATCATCCATTTTGGGAAAGCCATTGACAGTGAATCCAAGACAAAACGTGGCCGATCATCAAGAAGCTGTATTCAGAATTTTGTCCCAGTCAAATGTAGAACGGAACTGACAGACAGGTTCAAGATAAAGACAGGAGTTAAACATGGGCGTCTGTTGTCCCCTACGTTTTTTCACTCCGCATCAACTGGCTGTTAAAAGAAACCACTATGGAACCAAATCGAGGGCTACAGTGAACGTTATACTCCAAAACACAAAACAATTTCTTTTAAATACATCTAAGAGTGTACTTCCGAGGAATTGGTCTGCTTTACAATGTGCTTCTGCACTAAAAGTAAAAACACTGCAAGAGTAGCTCACTACCTTATTCGCGTTTCCCCCAATAGTTTCAATTGAAAATCATTGAGACTGGAATAGATGTAATACAAAAAATAGTCATATTCAACATTGTCAATGTTCTTGGAACGGTTCTTGAGCTTAGAGTACTCTAGTCTAGTTGAAACCAACCCTTATAAGAAGAATCCATTAACCACATCGATTCTATTAACATACAATTATTCAACCAATGTTCCACGTTTCTTACAAAACAAACACAGAAGGCAAAGAGCAACAAAACGCCCAAACGTCAATATAGTTAAATGCATCAAATTACATTTAAAATGACAACTCAATAAACCGAATACCTTATTGGATTTTAAGAGTTCCAGGCATTTGTTTTCTTGTTCTGCTTCCCTCTATAGTAGGAAAAAAATCACATTTAGAAACTACCAAAAGATGCAACCGATTGAACGAAGAATTCAGAGCGGTGCAAAAATAAAAGAAAAACAAAATAAGCGGTAAACCAGTTAAAATTATCATATTAAAAACGTCTATGTTATGTTATTGACAAGTTAGTGATTTATAACTACATCTCCCTATTAGTTATTCATATAGTTATTCTTTGAAAAGAAGCTGTTAAAGATATAACGGTTTTTCTGACTACTCCAACTAACAGCAAATCATTTCTGCGCTGCATAAGCGACAGCTTTCATGCCTGTTCTTATTCTCATGTTCTTATTCACCTTTCATGCCTGTTCTTATTCTCATGTGGTGTTAATATTGAGTATACAGAGGCAAAGTGATCAACAGATTCAAGCTTTTCCTCGCAAAATCTGCATTTTGAATCGGCACCGTTATGAAGGGCATTTCCTTCTTAATTACGGATGAACAAACTCTGATCCTGTACGGCAAGTATAAAACCCCCAGTCTCCCCTTTCAGGAACTGCAGCGACGTCAATACTAAGCACTAATACTGAACGTCCAACTGCAAAAATTACCTCATAACTGCTTCCCGCTCATATTTGCTAAATGAGGGGTTACTATTAAAAATAGGTGTTGGGTAATTACGTTATTAAAGGAAAATTTCGCTCAAACTCGGCCTTCAAAATATTACTCAAAAGAAAAGTTTCCTTAGTTTTTGAAATTTGAGTTAATTTTCTTGAGCGCAGAAAAACAAAAAACACCACCCAAAATGCAATATCTTCTTTGAACTCGCGCCAATATAGTATTCCCAAGGGGGAAAAAATACTAACACAAAGTTATACCATTATAGTTGTTTTTATATATTATATGTATATATATATTATATATGTATATACATTATATATGTATATATATATATCTATATATCTTGTTCATTACTTCAAGAATGGATAATTAGTTCCTTTTTGTCATGTGTAATGGTCTACGGGGTGTATGGGGTGTATGGAGGGAGTACCATCCAGTGGCAACCATCAGCTGACCGCAGGGTGATGGACCAACTGGTCTCCCGAAGTCACTCAACTCTCATGTCTGGCTCCAAGTAGCTGCATGTGTGCGGCAGGGGTCACACCCTGGTAAACCGCTTCAGCTGGCGGGCTAAACGACATGAGGATAGCCAACAACTTGTTGTTGGTGATAGTGCACGTCTCGCACTAAGCGCACGAAGTCGGGAAGTGGCAGATTGGCGGAAGAATCTTTTTATAGAGCAACGGCAAGAAGGCACAGCCTGCAAGCGCATCGTGGTATGCTGAGGGCACAAAGAGACGTTTAATTACCAGTGGCCAGCCACCGGTGGAAGACAATGGCAAACCACCACCGTAAAATGGCCAAGAAAATCATGTTGATGCACAAAAGAACATCCAACACCAACAGCGTGAAGGGGACTAGTAGGACTAGCACCTCGCTCGGTAGGAGTATCCATGTTCGACAGGTGGACTCCGACCGTCATCCAGAGACTGTCAGAAATAAATACACACAAAGAATCGGTACCTGGAATGTGAGGACATTGTACCAGCCCGGAAAACTACATAACATCAAACAAGAAATGCATAGGCTAAATGTTAACATGCTGGGGCTATGTGAAACGAGGTGGTCAGGCTCTGGTAGTTTCACCATGGATGGATACAATGTCATATACTCAGGCGGAAGCAGGGATGAGAAGAGAGTAGGAGTTATATTAGACCCTGAACTCAGCAAGTGCCTCATAGGATATTGGACGCTATCAGAAAGAGTTATGCTCGTGAGAATCAAGGGCAAGCCCTTTGACATGAGTATTATACAGCTATATGCTCCAACAGCAGAAAGTGATGATGAAGACATCGATCTATTCTATGAGCAACTAGATAAAGCCAAGAGGCAATGTAAATCACAGGACATTGTCGTAGTGATGGGCGACCTCAATCCAAAAGTTGGCAGCGAAGAAATCCCCCAGGTGACAGGGAAGTTTGGACTTGGAGAGATGAATGAAAGAGGAGAGCGATGGATCAGCTGGTGCAAAGCCAACAACCAGTGCATCACTAATACACTCTTCATGAATCCCGCACGACGCGGATGGACATGGAGAGATCCAGGAAACAAAACAAGAAATCAAATTGACTACATCACGATAAACCATCGATTTCGGAATGCAGTAACGAATTCAAAGAGTTATCCTGGAGCTGACGGCGACAGCAAAAACAACCCCGTTGTCTGCACTATCAAACTTAAATTGCGTAGGCTAAAGCGTGCCACGCCGCATGCAAAACTTCAGTGGAACTTGCTTAGAGAAAGCGAAGAGATGAAAGAACGATATGCAGTTGAGGTTAAAAACAGCTTTTAAGTCCTTGAGAACAAAGACTCTAACAAGTGGGCAGTCCTTCAAGAAGCCGTAGTGGAAACAGCAGAGAACGTAATACCTCCAATCGAGAGAGAAAGGAAGAACAGATGGATGAAGNAAGAAAACGCAGATCGCTGGTTTGGTAATGACAAACCATTTTCAGCTAAGGAAAGGCGCATTCTTATTTCCCACTGGGCTGGCGAAGCTTGGGATAAACTGTCCAATGAAAAATATGATTCGTTTCGAGAGAGAATTTGGCAAACAACTGGCTGCATGATAACAGTTGATGGTACGGATGACGAGAAGATAAAACCAGAAGGTCTTCCCCAATACACAGTCCCCCCTCCTTCACTTGTCGAACCAACAAACCAGACACCAGTAGCGAACGCACCTGAAACCGTTGCAAACATCAATGAAGATGATTACGAGGAAGAAGTGATTGAATTGGAGAACGACGACAACGATTTCGAAGAGTCGAATGAAGAACATGGTGTAGAGAGAGAAGGAATATTTGACATTTTTCATTTGCTTGTTTGAACTGTTTAACAGAAAAGTCGTTACTTTAAAAAACTAAAACACTTTGTTTTTTTTCTTGATTTGCCCTTTTGAAGAAATATTACTTTATTTTACCAAAACAAAAGAAAATACTTTCCGATAAATCAGTTTCTGTTTTATACTTTTCACCCTGAGAGTATGCTTAGAGTATTCTTAAGAAAAACACGATTTTGACCCTGATATGCTTATAAAAAAAAAGCGTGTATGCAGTTGAGGTTAAAAACAGCTTTTAAGTCCTTGAGAACAAAGACTCCAACAAGTGGGCAGTCCTTCAAGAAGCCGTAGTGGAAACAGCAGAGGACGTAATACCTCCAATCGAGAGAGAAAGGAAGAACAGATGGATGAAGCCCCAAATATTAACATTGATGGGAGAACGACAAAAGGTACAACAAAGAGACTCAGATCAGTATCGGACGCTCAATCGCGAGATCAGGAGGAAGTGCAGAGAGGCAAAAGAAGAATGGCTCAATGACCAATTTGCCGAAGTAGAACGATACAAAGACTCTGATTCTACATCGATGCACAAGAAAATCAACAAGCTAGTAGGAAAGCGATTATGCTGTGCAAGAGGCTGTATCAAGGGACGAGACGGATCTTTGTTGATCGAAAAAGAGGAGCTCATTGAACGATGGGCAGAATATACAGAAGAGCAGTCTATGGACGACAGAGGTGGAAAACCAGATATCAAGAAACCTCTCGACGGTCCCAAGATACTGAAAAGTGAAGTTCGAGCAGCCATTAGGAAGATAAAGAGAAACAAGACCACGGGACCAGATGGCATATGCATCGAAGCCATCCAAGCCCTAGAAGAATTTGGAGTACAGAAGGTAACAAATATTCTCAACGAAATCTATGACAGTGGCGAAATACCATCGGATATGTCAAAATCTATATTCATAGCCTTGCCTAAAAAACAGAATGTGAACTGCACAGAACCATCAGCCTCATGAGCCATATCGCCAAGATCCTGATGAGAGTAATCATGGCAAGAACACGCAGAGCATCCCGACCAGAGATTAGTAAACATCAATTTGGATTCGTTCCAGACGCAGGCACATAGAATGTCATCTTCATTATGAGAATGCTTTCCGAAAGAGCGATAGAAATGCAACAAGACCTGTTTGTATGTTTTATCGACTACAGTAAAGCATTCGACAAAGTGAGACATGAAGCAATGCTGGACATATTGCAATCTCTGGACATCGATGGGAAAGATATTAGAATACTGAGGAATTTATAGTGGGAACAGACAGCAGGAGTACGAGTTAACAACAAAGTTAACAACAAAGTTGGAAGATACTGCCAGATAAAAAGGGGCGTTAGACAAGGATGTGTGATATCCCCAGATCCGTTTAATTTATATAGTGAATACATTATGAGGGCCATTGATGAAAAAGAAGGGTTCACTGTAGTTGGATACAACTGGAACAACATTCGATACGCTGACGATACTACCCTCATCGCAGATTCGCCAGAGAAGCTCCAGGACATTTTAAATACTGTTGTTGAAGAGAGTCCTGCCAAAGGTCTTAGCATTAATCAGAAGAAGACATTTTGTATGGCCATAAGCAAGAAGAATGAATAGGTCAACTGTGCCTTGGAGATCTCTGGACAAAGAATACAGCAAGTCAACAGGTTCAATTATCTCGGCAGCATGATTCAATTGGACGGCAGATGCGCTAACGAGATCAAGCGAAGGATTGCCATGGCGAGGGAGACATTACAGCGCATGTCGAAAGTGCTGAAGAGCTCGTACATCCATGTAGGAACCAAGATAAGGATAATGAAGTGCTATGTTCTTCCTGTTCTGACATATGGTTGTGAAAGCTGGACAATTACAGAAGAAATGGAGAAGAGATTAAACGCAGTTGAGATGTGGATGTTGAGAAGAATATTGAGAATACCATGGACAGATCATATAAGTAACGAGGAAGTAATGCGAAGAGCCAGCTATGCCAAAGTAGTCATGAAGACAATAAGGAAAAGGCAACTATCGTTTTTCGGACATGTAATGAAGAAAGAAGGCCTTGAGAACCTAGCAATAACCGGAAAAATACAAGGGACGAAAGGGAGAGGAAGACCAAGAATCAAGTTTTTGAAGACCATAACCGCAGTGACCAACACTACTGAGGAACAAACTGTTGAGGAGAACAAGAGACAGAAAGCTGTGGAGAAACATGATCGCCAACGTTCTGGAAGGACACGGTACCTAAAGAAGAAGAAGTAATGGTCTACCAACACTTTGCAGACTGAAGAAATAATTCTCTCTTTTTTAGTTCAAGGAATCACGTATTTTCATACCGCATTTATTTTCCATGGAAATGCTTAAGGAGTTAATAATACGGGATAAACATTGACGTTTCTGGTGTCTATATAGCGTTACAGATTAAAAAACAAAGTTTAAAAATTTTTTTAAAAGATCGCTCTTCATTTCTAATCATCGTTGTGGTTTTTGGTACGCCAAAATCTACGTTGAACCGTTTTCCCAGTTTCACCTTTATTTTGACAGTGGGTTTTTGCCTTGAAAAGCATGCTTAATGGTTCAACATCTTTCATTACTATTCAAGCTAAAGTTTTCTTTACCGAAAAGGTATTTTAGAATTACATTAGCTGACCATATCAACCTGATAAATTGGCAACAATGCAATATATATACAGATATATAATAGATGAAATTGTGTTTTCACAAACTTGATATGAACAAAATGAATGTGAATTTTCAAAATACATGATAGTTTCCTCTTTAAAGGTGGACCTCAGCAGATTTCTACTTTCATAACTATTGTAACTGAAAGCAAATTCATCGCTAAAGTTGAACGTCTTCAGAAAATTCATTATGCTAAAATCGCAAATAGGCATTAAGCAAGTGACCTCATAGGGTAAAGAACATAGACAGGAGAAACCAAAAATAGAGGATGCAAGATACCTGCCTTTGAGGTAGCATATTCAAAATTCTATATAAAGAACAATAATGGGGAAAAAATTAAACAGGATCATTTACTTACATCAAAATTCTTTTTCTCTGCAGCTTTTGAAGCATCGTTAAGATAAAGTTCAATCAAAGTATTGTAAACAATACTTGTGCAGTCATCTCGAACCTAAAATAACAATTGACTTCGATTATTTTTTATATACACTATAATAAACAAAAAAGAAACTGTTCTATTCAGGCGCTTATTGTATCCTATATTTATGGAAGGTGACAACGATAGGAAAACTGAACATATTATCTACTAACCTTGCGAAACCTCGAATTAAAAAAAACGATGTAAAATCTCCATTTTTACAAAAAATGACATGCAAGTGTTAATGAAAAGGCGCGCTAACTTGGAGTATCTACGAAAAAGCATTTTTGTACACATGTGCAAGCCCCACACTGAGTTTACACTGAGTATTGTAACCGTTTATTCAATAGGAAAATCAAAACCGTGCAACTAGTATATTCCAGAGGAAGAAGGTAGGGATGTTGCAATACCCTATGGAAAAAGTATTTACGTCCTCCTTAAACTGCTTCCTACGAAGAAGATATTGTTTGCACAATAAAGCCATTGATGTGAACAGTTCTAAAACAAAATACAATATGGAAATCAACAAAATGCTATTTTCCAAGAATTATCTGCTATCACCAGCTTTAAAAGCATGACACTACTCATCAACAAAAGGATAAATCAAATGCTAAGTATCATTTAACAAATAACAAATAGAGAGCCTTTTGAATACCCTTGCTGTAATTTGTTTTATGTTTGCCAAATGTCGAAGATTTCATTAAAGCTTCGATATTTGGCAAACACATAACAAATCAAACTGTTCCAAAACAACAGTTGGATCACGTCAGATTCAAACCCGGATTGAATCGGGTACAAATACTCTTCTTAATACATATTTTTCAAAAGGATTTATTTTATTTTCAGCCGTTTATGAAGAGCTAATCTATATCTTTCAACAAAAATATTCGCATTTTTGAGGTACTAAATGACGGTCTCCTACAAGGCCCCTTGTACTCATGGAGAAAGATGTTCCACGTTTGTAGCTGTCATTCTGTGGGGCAACCAGAGAGGGAGCTACTGGAGTTCTTGACACAGATTTATTGCTCAGTTGTTTACAAAATTATTCTCTGGATATATATTTTCTTGCCTTACTTGTTTATGTGGTTGAAAGGTTCCTGGGTTTGAAGGAAGCCGTCATTCCGAAGTAACGTAAGTAACCATGCAAATCATAGACATTGGTTCGAAGCCATTCGGTGGAATTTCTATTTTCCTTTGGTCTCAAAATACATGAATGCCTTAAAATCTGTCTTTCAATTTAATTTTCATAAAGAAAAATCATTCTCACAAATACTTTTGTACATCACCATGCATCTATCGCATTTTATTTCATAAAAGCTCTATTCTCTTTGAAGGTAATTTATTTCATAAAAGTTCGTATTCCCCCTCAATTTATTTTATAACAGTTCATATTCTCTCGCACTTAATTTCATAAAAGTTCGTATTCTCTTTGAAGGCATTAGACAACCCCCGCCCCTATCACAAAAAATATGAACAGCAAAACAAATCTCTTACGGCTTATGCACGAAAATGACTGCTAGATCTTCAATGTAATAGCGAGGCCCCACTTTGTATGTAAAACACGATACAGGATTTTTAACCCATAAATAAAGTTTTAAATACAATGTGACAAACTACCTCCTAAAAACTGACATAATTGGACCATCAACAAAAAAGTGTAGTAATGGCCGAATAGTAAGTACACCAACAGGTTATCGTCAACGGGTTTAAGGATCCTGGTTGCTATGACAAAGAAAAAACTGAGAGAAAATTCCTTTCTATTAAAAGTCATTGAATTTTGTACAGATTTTCCGAGGCAAAGTTGAACAATAGACGAAAAAAATAATTAAAGAACAATCTAGAAAAATACACGATGAAGTATAAAACATCAATGTTGTGCAAGTTTTAAATATTGAAGCTTCTTCCTGTAACGTAAAAGTAACAATTAAAGCATTATCTACTGTTGTCATTACGGCATATTGTTACAGCCGAATATTATCAAGGTTGATGTTCTATTAGTCAAATTCACTTGACCCGAGGAGTTCCACATTCAAATAATCAACTTGGAATACTTTCCTTGTATTCATCAGCAGTATTCGCGTATCAGGTCTATTGGATCATTCTAGTGGCTTTTCTTATGACTTTAAGAAATGTGCTGGTGATAAATACGTTGTTGCCATGCAGAGAATAGGGAAAGTACGCATGAACCTGGCATTTAACGTCGTGAAGTTGTTCCAGCTAATAAGTATTTTGTGCTCCTGGCAAATGCTGCCCTGATCCAAAAATGAAGGAATCAAAATAGTAACACTAAGAACTAAACGCCATATGACTACTGGTTAGTGCATATCAAAGAATCCAAAGTAGAACTAACAAAAAAGTGTATACAAGGTGATGTTGGAGAAGCCGTTCCCGGTGGCAGGCAACAAGTCAATTTATGAGTAAAACCAAAACCTGGTTACAAATAGCATTTCCCTTGCTTCCCAGCAACAGAGCGATTATTGTGAAAGCTGGAAAAACTTCTCCTATCGTCCTCGTTTCTCTACCATCGGCAGAGCACATGGTCGGTAATTAGTATACTACAACAAATGTGTCTTAAACCGAAGTTCTAACTTCAAAAGCATTGGGCAGATAACAGTTACCTTCACCATGTGCTCTAAAAATTCCTTTAGTTTTTGTTTCTGATGAACAAAAATATGAATGAATTCATCTGGGCGTGCACGGACAACTGGTACTGGATTGTAAACTGAGCCTAATAAAAAGAGAAAGAGACTTTATTATGAAACTGGATAGACGACCAGGGGATTCTCATGACTGGTAACACATCACTCAAGCTTTTCCAACTATAACAGTTTACACATAAAGATGAAGAAGGGCAATAAAATTCTACTTGACAAGGCATCTCTCCTTATACGTCCTCCAATATTTTAACTGTTACTGCAATCATAAATAGCGAACATGTTAACCAACAATTATATTAATATATCCAAGGTAACAATGTGAATTAAAGAAATATTGGTTTTGGTTTTCGAATCGTAAACAAGTCAGGAAAGGGCGATTTCACACACAAAGTAAATACTAGCAAATTACTTTCAACATCTGTAGTATGATATGAAAAGCTGACAATATGTCAAATTTTTACAGCAACCAAAATACTTACTCATAGTAAGAGCAAAGCTCCCCAAAGCCAAATCACTAATACTTGTATGCCTACCAGGATCCGAGGCTATAAACAAATATAATCAACTGTCGGAATCAAAACAAATTGAACTCGAACAAGAAAATTATTACTCGTTAGATAATTACCTTAAAATTTACACACACACACACATATACATATATATGTGTGTGTGTGTGTGTGTGTGTGTGTGTGGTATAAGAAGTAAACTCCAAAACACAAAGCACAAACGGTACATACAAAAAACCACTAATTGTACAACAACGAGACGAGACAGTTATGACAGCAAAAATTTGAAATACAAGAGATTATAACAACATGGGTAGAAAGAAATGAGCTANTCTTGTCAAATTATGTTTCAGAAAATTGATGCTTTTATCAAAAGATTCTAAAGCACTAATATGTTTATACAAAATACTGTCAAATTTCTTCCAAGTCTGATCACAAGAAGCACCCTGTTTCACCATTCTTGAAAAAAGTTCCTGACCGTTAACGAGAAAGTCATCATACCGAAGAGATGCATGAGCGATGCGAAGTAGCTCTGATGATATGGAACCATAAAATAGATGCTCTTGGGTGTTGCCAGATAGTTCAGGCATTCTGACGACTATGGAATATATATATATATATATTCCATAATCACGGTCATCTACATTTGTTTCGTTTGTTTCGTTCATTTAAAAACTTTTGTTCCTGGTCTTACTGGCTCTAACCAATGAAGATTTGCATTAGTCCTCCACAATCACCTGACACCACAGTATCATGCGGATATCTTATTTTATTCATATTTTAGTACTACTGTGGACTGCCTGCATACTTCTTTTTCACGGAAATATGGTGGAGGTATGTAGACTAAATATGTATGTGGCTTGGTGTATGTTTTCTATGACAATTCCTTCAATTCATAGTTCTTTTTAAAGTCATAAACATAAACAATATTTCTAATGGAAATTTCTAAACATTTTAGAAATCTCTCATCTCCTTCCTACTTCAAGAAAGCAGGTTAAATTCTTTACACGGTTCACCAAGTACACATAGCATTTTGAGGCATCTTAAGGTACCTCGAATTGCGAAAACAGGCTATGGTGTCTGGTGCTAATTTTTAAGCATTTGAAGCCATAGACTGGCTGTAGAGAGCAATGAAGGTCAAATATAAACATAACTATACCTGTATTCACATGGATGAGCACCTCCAGTAGGCATGTAGCCGGGTAAAACGGTGGTAATACCTCTCACAGGCATCAATTACAGCTTATATATATATATATATGTACATAACGTAAAATCTGTGTTTCTAAATGAAGAAATTTACTCAATATACAAGGTCGGTGCTCATGGTACTCTGTAAGACATCCAGTGTAACTCGCAAAATTTTGGCAATTTTCGTCATTAAATACAAAAAATAAAAAAAATTCCCTGCCTTTCCGTTTTAGAAGCATTCTAGTATTTACTGTAGAAATGACCCTGCTTTGAAAAAAATTGAAGAAATGGAAATTTGAAGAGATATTCATTGGTAAAAACCAAGAATTTATCTAGTGAAGGTTTCCAAGGTACTTGGAAAAAATATTTTTTAAATATGAACGCGTACCATTTTGATCCTCTGTCGTCATTTGTGGACCTATCAAAAACACAAACATCAAGTTTCAAATAAAGCTGAAAAAATTTAGTAACGATGAGATTATTAATTATCAAAGACGGAATACAACAGGAAGTAAACAATTTAATTGAAGAGTTTCAATACTAAAATTTTCTGGTTTGTCTCTATCCGCGAACGTCTTGGAGTTCAATTATGATCTTGTATATTCACTATAATTGCCATAATTATTATTTTCTTCTTCTTTAAGCTTATTCTCTGGCTGATCTTATTACCGTGACAGTCTTACTAGGCGGGTCATAACAAATGAACAAGGCCTAGCAAGGGGCCTTCTCCTTTATTACATCTCCAATTCTTTTCTTAGGATTCTGGCCGTTCCTAGTAAGGCAGTTTTTTTGCATATCTGCAATATTACATGGAATACTAATCTTCTCAAACCACTTCTCATACCCTTTTGTTACACTTCCAAGGACTCCTAGTAGTACTGGCACTACTTAAACTTTCTTCATTTTCCAAAGTCTTGCTACTTCTCTTTTCAAGTCCTGATATTTTTCAACTTTTTCTTTTTCCTTTTTCCTTCCATCCGCAGGCACTGCAATATCCACAATGATACAACTTCTCATTTTCTTATCAATTAAGACAATGTCTAGCCTCCTGGCCTCTATTACCTTGTCACACTGTATATTGATATCCCAAAGAAGTTTGACATCATCATTTTCGACAGCCCCTTCGGGAGTATGTTCATACCATTTTCCTTGGTGCTCCAGTCCATTTTTCTTGCAAATATCCCAATGGACTTTCTTGGCAACATTGTCGTGTTTTCTCTTGTATTCTTTTTGTGCAAGCTTTTAACATCAACTGACTATGTGTTATACTGTCTCTTCTCTCTTCCCACACATGCTACAAGTAGAATTGTTGTCACTTTTATCAATTCTACACTTGATATACTTTGTTCAAATAGCCTCCTCTTGGGCGGCACATACATGAGCCTCCGTTTCACTTTTAAGGTCACTTTTGGATGACCAATACCACATTTTCTCTTTGTCAACATTTTCAGTACAATCTCTAATGAATTGTCCATACATCTCCTTCTCCATCCATTTTTGCTTAAGCTCTTCAGATTTTTGCTTTTTGAATTCTTCGGTGGTAATCGTGCCTTCAGTAACAATCGTTCCGGGCCAACTCACACTTTTATGAGATTTTCTTCTGATTTCAAAACGTAATAGCCCAAACTATTTTCTTCCCCTCTGACTACAATCTCCACCTTACTCAGCCCTCTTCCACCTTCTCTCCTCTTCATATACAACCTGTCAACATCACTCTTAGGGTGTAATGCTCCATAGGTTGTCATCGTTTTCCTAGTCTTTGTGTCTATCCTTTTCAATTCACTTTGTTTCCAATCTATTATACCAGTACCATATCTACAAATCGCGACTTCCCATGCGTTGAGTGCTGTTATTTTGTTCCGCCCATTACGTTTTGATTTCAGAATCAATCTAAGCCTCCTTTTGTACTTCGACGTTAATGATAGTTTCCACTGGCTCACTATGCTTTTCTCTAAAAACGTTCTCACATTCTCTGCAATATCAAACATTTCCATGCACTCGATAATCCAGCTATCGGGGACAAAATCATTAGCTTTCTTATAATCCCCCCACGCCATAGCCAGATTTGTGTGTCTTTTCCTGCAATCCTTTAAGACCGTTTTGTCTATCAACAATTGGGCTTTCGTCCCTCTACTTCTACGTCTACAAACCTTTTTGTTCTTCCCGCAGCAGATCTTCCTCCTCAAGGTACTTATACATTTCTTCAGCTATCACGCCAGTCAATAATTTCAAATTACAAAGCAAATTACAAACTCCCGTAATAATTTCATTCAATTGCTCAGCTATTCTTTCATGGAGGTTGGAAAGACTTTTAATCCAGAATCCCTAGACATCATCTGCCCCCTGTAGCTTTCCAATTCGGCATTTTTCTTATCTGCTTTTTGATTTTATTTGCAGTTATAGTCAATTCGTCTTGCAGTTGTTGTTCTTCATTCATATCTTTCTTTAAATCGTTTAGCCAATAGGATTCCTTGTTGTGTTGTTTTTTAACACTCCAAATATCAGCCCAAAACTTTCTACTTTCCTCAGAATCTGATAAATCTGTTGACCTGGAACCACCTCCATTCAACTCTGTGTATATCTTTTTCATTTTCATTGAAGATCCAATTCTGTCTAAATTCTGTTATCCTTTCTTCGTATCTTTTGATCTTGGCACTTTTTGCAAGAAGCCTTTGTTTGAGTTCTTCATTAACGGTCTTAGTTCCTTTCCTGTTCACCCTATACTTTTCTTTTTATACCCTTGAGTTTTCGTTTTTTCTTTGGTCCTAGCTCCCCTTTCGACTGCCTATCAAGCAAGTTAATATCATGCTTAAGCCTTTTAATGTCTCCTTCGATTCTACGCTTCCACTTTGGTTTCTTATTTTGCCTGGGTTCAAATGTCTTCAATCTCATCTGTTCAGCAACCCACACACTTGCAGCATTGATCAGATTATTCGTTTCCGTGATGTTTTTAGTTCTTACAAACCTGATTGCTGAATTCACTCTCTCAGTTTGAAGTCTTGTAGTTTCCCAATCAGCCTTTTTAAAAGGAATACCATCGCTTGTTCGCTTTTCCACAATGATTTTCTTCAATTCATCCACAATTACCTTTAGCTCTTCATTCATATCACCACCATTCATTGCCATATCATATGCTTGTTCTGTGTCCACTGTCATATTCTCTTGTTCGTAGCTATTTACCTCAACTTCATTAGTCGCCCTTCCATCTATATTAGGTTCCTGCATTACAAAACACCCCACTTGGGATTCTTCTTCTACTTTTCTCCTTATCATTTCTAGTTCTAATTCAGACAACCACTCATTTGTTCTAATGGTTCTTGCTTGATCACAAACGCGTTGCTCCGTTAAGTCGACCAAACCCCTATCTCTCTACCCTCTAAACATTCTTTGCCTGTAACCTGTAACAGTTTTCCGATTTTCATCAAACGGTTTACTTCTATAAAAGCATTTCATGACTACCTCATCCCTTTACTCCAATTCATTCTAGCAGTCGCAGGATAACGACCGGGTCCCCGTTGCTGTGTCGGGGAACACCTACCGGGCGTAGGGCCTTCACTTACAGTTCCGGTCCCATTAACGTCGTTATTTTCATTAATCTGATTTTGCATTTTAACACTCATTAGAGGATTAGTGGATTTCATGTTGCACAACCACCAGTGTTTTTATTGAGACACCATCTCTAGGATTGCTATCGACCAAGGCTTAAGATCCAATCCTGACCATGAGACACAGGTATATCCCACTAGACGTCAATCTGAAATTTATAACTGCGGTTGGTTTATTGTTCTGAGCTTTCCTTCTCATAGGACGATTGCCGATCAAAGCTTATGACTCAGTTCTAGCCAGGTTTATTGTTTTGAGCTTTCCTTCTCATATGAAACAGACTTAACCCCGCCGGATGTCAAAGCGGTACTTTTAAGCCTCGGGGTAGCCTAACAGGTGCTACACCTTACCCAAGGGTGACCTGGAGGTAACTGTGGCAAAGGGTAACCTCATTCGCCCACGTCGAAACTCCACAATCAGATGCAGTTTAATGTCAATACCCAGGACGTAATATTATTATTATTATTATTATTATTATTATTATTATTAT
>RDPX01000100.1:644663-710170 GCA_003991215.1 Morbakka virulenta
TGACAAACCATTTTCAGCTAAGGAAAGGCGCATTCTTATTTCCCACTGGGCTGGCGAAGCTTGGGATAAACTGTCCAATGAAAAATATGATTCGTTTCGAGAGAGAATTTGGCAAACAACTGGCTGCATGATAACAGTTGATGGTACGGATGACGAGAAGATAAAACCAGAAGGTCTTCCCCAATACACAGTCCCCCCTCCTTCACTTGTCGAACCAACAAACCAGACACCAGTAGCGAACGCACCTGAAACCGTTGCAAACATCAATGAAGATGATTACGAGGAAGAAGTGATTGAATTGGAGAACGACGACAACGATTTCGAAGAGTCGAATGAAGAACATGGTGTAGAGAGAGAAGGAATATTTGACATTTTTCATTTGCTTGTTTGAACTGTTTAACAGAAAAGTCGTTACTTTAAAAAACTAAAACACTTTGGTTTTTTTCTTGATTTGCCCTTTTGAAGAAATATTACTTTATTTTACCAAAACAAAAGAAAATACTTTCTGATAAATCAGTTTCTGTTTTATACTTTTCACCCTGAGGGTATGCTTAGAGTATTCTTAAGAAAAACACGATTTTGACCCTGATATGCTTATAAGAGTTATGCTTATAAAAAAAAAAGCGTGTATCCTTTCTTCGTATCTTTTGATCTTGGCACTTTTTGCAAGAAGCCTTTGTTTGAGTTCTTCATTAACGGTCTTAGTTCCTTTCCTGTTCACCCTATACTTTTCTTTTTATACCCTTGAGTTTTCGTTTTTTCTTTGGTCCTAGCTCCCCTTTCGACTGCCTATCAAGCAAGTTAATATCATGCTTAAGCCTTTTAATGTCTCCTTCGATTCTACGCTTCCACTTTGGTTTCTTATTTTGCCTGGGTTCAAATGTCTTCAATCTCATCTGTTCAGCAACCCACACACTTGCAGCATTGATCAGATTATTCGTTTCCGTGATGTTTTTAGTTCTTACAAACCTGATTGCTGAATTCACTCTCTCAGTTTGAAGTCTTGTAGTTTCCCAATCAGCCTTTTTAAAAGGAATACCATCGCTTGTTCGCTTTTCCACAATGATTTTCTTCAATTCATCCACAATTACCTTTAGCTCTTCATTCATATCACCACCATTCATTGCCATATCATATGCTTGTTCTGTGTCCACTGTCATATTCTCTTGTTCGTAGCTATTCACCTCAACTTCATTAGTCGCCCTTCCATCTATATTAGGTTCCTGCATTACAAAACACCCCACTTGGGATTCTTCTTCTACTTTTCTCCTTATCATTTCTAGTTCTAATTCAGACAACCACTCATTTGTTCTAATGGTTCTTGCTTGATCACAAACGCGTTGCTCCGTTAAGTCGACCAAACCCCTATCTCTCTACCCTCTAAACATTCTTTGCCTGTAACCTGTAACAGTTTTCCGATTTTCATCAAACGGTTTACTTCTATAAAAGCATTTCATGACTACCTCATCCCTTTACTCCAATTCATTCTAGCAGTCGCAGGATAACGACCGGGTCCCCGTTGCTGTGTCGGGGAACACCTACCGGGCGTAGGGCCTTCACTTACAGTTCCGGTCCCATTAACGTCGTTATTTTCATTAATCTGATTTTGCATTTTAACACTCATTAGAGGATTAGTGGATTTCATGTTGCACAACCACCAGTGTTTTTATTGAGACACCATCTCTAGGATTGCTATCGACCAAGGCTTAAGATCCAATCCTGACCATGAGACACAGGTATATCCCACTAGACGTCAATCTGAAATTTATAACTGCGGTTGGTTTATTGTTCTGAGCTTTCCTTCTCATAGGACGATTGCCGATCAAAGCTTATGACTCAGTTCTAGCCAGGTTTATTGTTTTGAGCTTTCCTTCTCATATGAAACAGACTTAACCCCGCCGGATGTCAAAGCGGTACTTTTAAGCCTCGGGGTAGCCTAACAGGTGCTACACCTTACCCAAGGGTGACCTGGAGGTAACTGTGGCAAAGGGTAACCTCATTCGCCCACGTCGAAACTCCACAATCAGATGCAGTTTAATGTCAATACCCAGGACGTAATATTATTATTATTATTATTATTATTATTATTATTATTATTATTATCATCGATGGACTACCACTTCATCCGAAAAACAAGTTGAAGCTGTACCAACAATGGACATTATCGAAAATCAGCTGGCACCTGACAGTCTCCAAAATTTCGAACACTTGGGTTAAGAACAACATCGACAACCTCGTATCCAGGTACATCAGACTATGGCTCGAAATACCCATCAGTGGTACCCTGTGTGTCATCACCCAATCAAAACGAAAATTTGGTCTTGGGCTGATATTACCATCTACTAGACATACTCAGTGCCAGGTGACATTTCGAAACAAAATTGGCCGTTCACATAACGAGAATATTCGTATAATCCACAAATCCACAGGTGCGGTAAATGTTCAATATGATCAATTCAACAAAACTCGTGAAGCTTTGAAGCAAATTCGCCTGTCGGACGAGCACCACTTAATCAATAACTTAACCACACAAAGTTTAGTGATTAAATCTATATGGAAGTATGCCGACAGTAAATTCATCAATCAGTGGTCCAACGTCATTAGCCACCTCCCAAGGAACATCTTCAGTTTTGTCGTCCGTTACCTAAACAATACGCTTGCAAATGCTACTAATGCAGTCAAGTGGGGAATAGCCAACGATTCCACCTGCAGATTTTGTGATCGCCAGCAAACCCTCGGCCACGTCGTCGGTGGATGTCAATCTGCATTAGACGAGCTTAGATATAACTGGAGACACAACTCAATCCTTCTCCACATTTATAAAACCGTTACATCTCAAGGTTTACAAGCGTATGTTGATATTGACGGCTACCCCAACCCGTCTATAATAACAGGTGATGCCCAAAGACCAGATCTTGTTATAGTGAAAGGTGACAAGTTACTAATATTAGAACTTACAGCTGGATTTGAAACCAATATAGAAAGTAACTTCGACCGTAAAAATCAACGCTACGAACAGTTATTATCCGATTTATCAAGAAGATTTAAAGTTTATTATGTAAACTTGAGCCTCGGAACTCTAGGTGTGTTTGGGAAAAATAGCTTGATTGTTTCAAAATTAAAGTCCCTCGATCTCAATGACGAAACTGTTAAATTTATCATCAAAAGATCGATAAACATTTGTATACGGACATCATACTTTATTTTCTGTATGAGAAACAAAGAATGGACAAACCCAGAATTATTAATCTGGTAACCAGCTGATACATCGTCTCTCAGTGATATGCCCAAATGGAGAGTATCACTATAGAGGATGTACCACAACTAGGCTTCATTGTGATATTTCCAGTCCTCTGGATCCAGTGACAGCTTGGTTGTGTTGCAACCTGTATTGAGTAGATCAATTTCATTGTAAATTTTCTAGATCGTTAATTTACAAATAAAACCATGTGAAGTTTAAAAATTATTATTATCATTACTATTATCACTACGACTTGCATCATAATCATCATCATTATTACTATTATCATTAATACCATCATTACTATCACTGCTGCCACCAGTACTATTACTAATACTATTACAGAGGAGTCCACATACAACGAAATCTAATACAACGAATTTTCTATTACAACGAACATAATTTTTTCCCTGCCTACTCTTTTCTTTATTTTCTCAATCTATAACAAAGTTCATTTATAAAGTATTTAGAAAAAAAATTCGCTTGAAATTCGTTGTATCAAAGTTTCACTGTACTAATTCTAATTACTAACTCTACTGTTAAAATGAGTACTATTACTGGTAGTTCTTTAAAGGAAGTTATTACTATACTCGACTATACACTTTTAAAAAGTGTATAGTCAAAAAAACCTCTAAATATAAAGAATTAATAATTTGCCACAGTAGACTTGAAACAGGAAAGGTCAAAAAGACTTCATACCATCAGTTGATTGATCAGACACTGGCTTGTAATCAGTACAAAGCTTTTTGAGGATTTCAGTAGCTTCGTCTGGCGCTTCATTGACCAAAATCTTTCCGTATGCCTTTAAATTCATTTCACACTAAAAAAAATTATTAATGATTAATGAATCAAAACAATCACGGTGCAGATCAATTATATTGACTGCAATGGGAACAAAAAAAACTAAATGGTTGTTATACCACTGAGTAAAACGCATTTACCGCATCAAGGCTTAAGGGCAAATATGAAGAAAACCGTAGTCAAAACAAGGTACATTTCTGGAACATTTTGACCAAAATAGTAGAGCTGATCTGAGGGCTAAACATTTAAACCTGAAAATACCTAAAATACTATTCACCTGATTCAAGAAAAACATCCAGGAAAACCAGCATACATTATGTTTAGTGTAAGGGAAAAAAGACAATAAAATGAAGATCGATTGTGAACTTTGGATGCTTTTGTGCACTGGGGCAGTGGGTTTTATATAATGATAACCCAGGAAATATTTGTAACAAAATTTAGTGCCTATCCACAAATCTTTTAACTCTCAAAGACATTTTCAGCTAACTTTTTTGTACGTAACAATGATACATTATTTGTTGTATATTCATGAAACCGAAGGGTCTTGGAAGGAAATTCGTTACCTCTGGAACCCTCAGCCTCATATGTAAATTTGGAAGTTTTGAAGAAGGATAGGGACCTCGTGCGAAAAAGGGCGCATATTACACAAGCGATCCGATTAAAAATTCTGCGACGGCTTAATTAGCGGCGTAGTTGGGCATGGAAGCAATAAGGCGAGTATTCAAACAAAGAAAGAGTCACAACTCGGTCAAATAAAAATATCACAATAGTAAAAAGTATATAATATTTGATATCTTAGTAAAGGTTTATTTACATTAAACGTATCGACAACCTTGAAATACGTTTTGTAAATAATGTTCGAAACAAATGCATACGAAAAAGTGTATGCACTCATAGGCAGTATCAATGAGTGTACTGGGGTGGCCAGGTCCACAAAATGGTTCTCAGGGATAGATTTTTTAGTTTGCCCAAATCAATTAGGAGAGTTTGATAGGGGGCGTAAGATTTAGAAACCCTGAATAAACTCATTAAGGCGGGTAACACCTCAGTGAGGTGAAAAATTAGTAGCATTTCTTTAAACAATTTTATACCATGTTTTTCAGGGCAGTAAGTTCCTGCTACAAGAGTCACCATGCTCTTGGACGTATAAGTTTACTATTTGCGGGAAGTCTTGTCAATTATTAGCATTGTTTTTCCAGTAAGGAGTCCAATGATGAAGTAACTTTTTATCTTAATGATGTTTGGATGGGTGCATAATAAACTGCGTTTTGTGAAGCAGTCTCATCTCACCCATTTAAATAATTGGACTTGACTGAGAGACAACTTGAACAATAGCCCTTTGCATCACAGAGAATTCGTGCTTTTGGTTAATGTTGAGCCGATTTCTAATATGGGGCTACTAACTGCATAGCATACTATTTTAAAGGATTTCGGAGTCCATAAGGATTCTTTTGATGTTTTTAAACATTAATCTACTTCAAAAAGCTACTGAAATCGGTAATCAAATACCCAAAGCATTTATTACAAAGGCTGAATCTATAAAACCAATCATTGCGTCCCGAAAATGAAGTATCGGTAAACGTATTACAACATCAAGCATTACAGAAATGCTGTAGGGCATGAGATCCAGTGGACAGTTTTGCACTAAGTTTAGCCTGGAAGAAGTACTTTGTATTATGTGATTTTACGCTAGAATTATAAATTAAATTAATGAATACTGTATCATCAGTTTCTCGCAATCAGTTCTTAAAGCTAACCTAAAATGTTTCTTTGAAACGAAGGAAAATAAAGAATTTTTCAAAAAGCAAGCAGTTATTGTGGATGTCACACTTAAAGTGCCCTGATTTTATTAATCTTTGCTCATTTTTTGGCGATCTTCTAATTTCTGCACAGGGTTAGAGGGTGACCTATCACTACAAAACAAATATGATTTTCCAGTTCTGATTTGATATAACCTTGACCTAGAGATAAGATTTTTGCACATATCCGCCAAGTCTTACTACTAGCAACTGTACTTTACTACACAGTTATTGAAAGGCAATGTGGCATATGTCGACCGTCCGGAAGCCTTTTATGACATCGTTTGTAAGCGTAATGAAAACGGAATTGTAAGTTTGGAAAAAACAAAATGCTGATTAAACCTATATGAAAGTGAATAAATTGGCTGAGGATGATAAAGCAATGAAATTGCTACAGGCATGGGCGTTCCTTTTAACGCTGATAAAATATTTCGAAAAATATTCTGAAAAATATTCTTGAAAATGAAATATGCAATCTTTTCAAGCTTAGTTTCACAAAGTTGAAACAACAAGTTGATATATATAAGGGATGTTCGATACCATTGCTTTTGGTCTTTCATCCTCGCAATATTCTTCCAGCAAGATTTAAAAAAAAACCCTTCAAATAATTGAATTTCATTGCCCAAACAATGCACCAAAATTAGCATTTCCTAAATTCTTCGTAGGTCTCAAGTGTATGGATACGGAAATTCTCGGGAGGTCACTTCCTTTAAAATCACCCTAGGCTTTTCTCTTCCCTGGTTTTGTCCACCCCAGTATTTTAAAACTGGATACATCCTCATTACACTGGGTAGCAAAGTAATTTCAACTGAACCTTCTAGGACCCTTTTACTCGCAATGACAAAGATTAAAAAATACTAAATATGACTGAAAACCTCTTCGAATCCGAGCATTGAAATATATTTGAGGGCTTGTTTGTAATCTTTGACGTCCTCCAACTGAATCTTTAAATATCTAAGGTTGCAAAAGTAAAATTTAATGACAGCAACTGTACCACATTTAATGCTGACTTACCAAAACAAAATTTACACAAATATTCTGACTCATTTAAACCACGTTGGGTGTAATGTCAATAGCTCCACTAAAAATTGAAATATCACTCCGAATAGGTTTGACTTTGAAGACATATAGATAAAGATATTGGTGAGTTTTCATGGAAATGAGGCCCTTTGTTGGTAAGCAAAGGTTATACCACATGGGAGCAAAATGTAGCTCTCCAATTTCTTCAAAACACCCACAAAGCAGGTGAAATTCTTCCCTTTTTGCTGATTTACCTTGGTTTCTCTCACTTTGTATCATTACTGGTGACTTTTTCAGCCCCGGTTCGCTACTCGTAACCAATGACATGCACCTTTTCATTCCAGGGTTGACTGGCTTTAAACAAACCTGAAAACAGATGCCAAACGCAAATGCAAAAATACAGCACCCTCACTGATATACTGTAAAGCTTTTACTCAGTTTCACTGGAATCTTTGATCTTTCTTGTGAATCTGTCATAAAAACGTGCGCCTCCTTGGGTAGGACTGCAAAGAACCAGTGCTATCTTGTATCAAACTTCTCAGCAATTATCATTCGTTGTACTTACTACCCAACAAACCATGGTGGAATCCTGATTTTGTCTCTTCTTAGTATCCATTTACTAACATTATTAGTTTAGCAATTATTATTTTCTTACACTATCATTTTTGCTATGCAATTATTCGAAATAAATATTGTTATTAAAATTTTTATTTCGAAACCAGGGAAGCCAATTCAAGCTATCCAGTATTGTGACGTTTGACAATGTATGCGACAGTTGCAAGTAAAATAAGGGGGTACAAAAGCTACTATACACGGCGATGTACTTACTTTACCTATTTTTTTAATATTAGACCATTAGTATCAATAGTCGCTCTTATTGCCCCTCTCTATCATTTATGATCCCCTTTTAACCTTCATTATCATCACCACATAATTATTTCCAGTACTTTTATTTTTGTGAAAAAATATTTTTCACTTATCTACAATTTGAATTTGATACATAAAATATAGAATTTCATAAACTCTTTGAACTACAAAGGTAAAAAATAACCAGTGGATTTCATCAATTTTCTTGGCATGTCATGAAATTACTTGTTAAATCATCATATGGAAGAAGGCACCCTCCAGGTGATCCAAGACTTCGAAAATGTCCCTTTATTTCCAATTTCCCTTCTCGTTCTAGCTCTTCTTCAAGAAAAACAGTGTTAATCCACCAATGGAAGGATCATCATCATGTGACGCTGTCTCCAGTTAAACCAGATTGCGCACTAACATGTGAATTATTTTCAATTGATTCCAGTCTTTTGTTACAATATTAAGTTGGTCTGAAGCTAACTGTGACCAAACATAAACGTTGTCACGCCAGCGTTTGCACGGCCGTCCTCGTTTTCTCTTTCCTTCTACCATCCCTTCTAAACATATCTTAGATAATCCTATTTCAGACCTTTTGGTGTGCCCAAAGAGTTTTAGTACCTTGGTCTTGATTATACTGGTCAACAACAAATTTGCTGTCTGCGTTTTTTCAGCTGATTTAGGACGAATCTGATGCGCTGAATCCAAAATTAACATTGGTTTTGCTCAAACAGGTCAAGTTTTTGAGTTATGGCCACACGTGGGTTTTTTACGTTTCTGTTCAATTGTACGCATGTGTGGAGCATTTTAAAAGAAGTTGGTGGGGGTAAAATGCCATGTCGAATAATTGTTTTGATTGGAAATGATGATTTTAATGACAAGAAGTATTCAGGTCCGATAGTTCTGGGTGATTATGTCGAAAAGGGATCAGTTTGAAGTCATAAAAGCCCGAAATCTTCCAAAAATTGGTGCAGCAAAGCATAAAGTTGGTGGCTCTAAACTACGTTAATGGGGCAGCCGTCTCAAGAAGTGTATAGGAAACTCCACCTGCACATGTACGGGTGTTTTCGCTTCATTTCTGTTGCAGAATATTTGCGTTGTCGTGATGGTGGTGCCAAATACGGAACGCGGCGGGCTGCGGTGGTTGTGTACAGTGGAAGTGACAACTGTAATTTTGTGGTAATGTGATACAAAAAAGTTGTTTTTCTTGAAATAACGAACTCTGAAGAATGTACAATACCTACATGCGCCAACGTATGACTAATTTGTACCTATTTTTGTTTTGCAGGTGAATGCGATGGCTTCAGCGAGAAGATCGTGCAGAAATAAGCCCGACGTGTTCTACTGCATATGTGGAGAATACACCATTGCTCCTATTAGGAAGCCAGTCACAAGTTTCATAAGGCGTGCTTACCATGATTATGTTGGTATTAAACTCGGTGACCAGGAAAAGGCTTGGGCACCACACATGGTGTGTAAGGCATGCACCGAGACTCTACGTGGGTGGACCAATGGCAAGAGGAGTCTGAACTTTGGAATTCCCATGGTTTGGAGGGAGGCGGCAAACCATGTTACTGACTGCTACTTCTTCGCTGTTGATGTGACTGGGATCAAAAGAAAGAACCGGGGCAGCCTCAAGTATCCTGATCTTCAATCAGCACGTCGTCCTGTAGCTCATTGGGATGAAATTCCAGTGCCTATCTTCGGAGAACTTCCTGACATAAGTGACGAAGATGCCTCCAGTGTTGAAGGGCATGAAGAAGAAGACGAAGTGGTTCTTGACGATGATGCTCCACATGCATTTTCCCAAAAGGAGTTGAATGATCTAGTTCGCGACCTCAACTTGTCAAAGGACTCTGCCGAATTGTTGGCATCCAGGTTGAAGAAAAAAAACCTCCTCTCTGACAGAGCTCGCATCAGCTCTCCAGGAGTTCGAAGAAACGTGAGTTCAACCCCTGAAGTTTGAAAAATGGTGAAGCAACATGAAATTTACGTGTACTTACTTTTATCAATATCCACCATTCAGTTTACAGTAATCGATTTTTCTATCAGGTAATCAATACAAGTTGTTGGAAAAACTTTTTTTCTCTTAAAAACAGATTTAGGATGATATCTGTTAACAAAAATCAGCTGATAATACAACAAAAATTAAATCGATTTTGTCACAAGATCTGATTTTATTCCAATCAACTTAGCACAAAAACCTGACCTGGTTGAGAGAAACGGATGCCATTTCCTGATTCAGCAGTGCAAAAATACCCTAAATCAGTTGTACAAATCTAGACAACATTGAAAAAGTAAAAAATTGTTGCCCAGTGTTATTGGAGTGATTGGTGTTAGTAGTGGACGTAAACCAAGACTTCGCATGCAGAAAAATAAATTTACCAAAAAATTAATATTCTGCATTATAAAATTTCACTTACACTTCATGCTGATTATACTTCTCTGCTAGATCCAATGCATGTTTAAAATATCCTGCTTGACGACAGACCTACAAATGGAGAAAAAAGAAGAGCACCCTTTCATAACTTCTTTTTCGAAATCAATGGCTAGATGCTTGTTCAAGGGATGCATAATAAAGCATTAAACTGGAAACAGCAAACAGGTGAAAGTCTCTTAACATGAAAGGAAACAACTAGAATTTATATCCACCCACATGATGACAAAACGTGAAGAGCAAAAAACAAAAAAGTCCTACTTATCAAGTTAAAAAACTTGAGTAAATTCCAAGTCCAGCTCTAATTTTTTTCTGTTACCCTTCCCTTCATCGCTTCTTAGTGCGTTTCTACAGTTTGCAAAGTAGGCGGGGCATCATTTCAAACTTTAAATCAAAGGTTCGTCCCATATTTTACAGATTCGCCAATTCAAAAATGAGTGTTTACTCATACAACCACAGTACATTACATTACAAAATACATCTGTTTCGAAACAATGAAAAATCTATTTTCACCGAGCTGGATTCGAACCAGTGCCGGAGGTATCATGACCACATGCTCTACAGCCTCACCTATTGGCGCCTGACCTTTCCCGTATCATTTTTCACAATCAAATCTTCCACTTACGTGCGCAGTTTTTTCTACATTATATATTTATATATATATATTACCATGTATTTCCAAAATTAAATTTGGTTTTATTTAAATTACAAAATTTTACACCAACACCTTATATTTTTATCTATAGAAAGAAGAATGTTAACCAAAATTTTTCGGCTATCAAGTAAAACATGCACATGCGTCCATCTCTTTTTTGCTATTGTCCAACAGTACGATCCAAATGATTTTTGAATTTGGTAAAACGAAATGCACATATTTCCTCACAACTTTTAAATACTGTGCTAAGATAATCTTTACCCTCATAAACTTCATCTTAAGTTCAAAATACTTACCCTAACTTTCAAAATAAAAAAAATATGCTCCAGACGGGGATAATGACAAAATCAGCGTCATGACGCAATAGAAAATACCAAGCATATGGTTCAAATGACTACTCAATAAACTTTTTCTCGTAGATAGTATGGATTTGGAGCAACTGCAGTTGTAAAAACCAACAGTTAAGAGGTATATTTAATTAAATTTAAAATAAATGATGGACAAGACTGTGCATATTTTCCAGATGTGTCACAGTATTTCAGCTAATCAAAGAACAAAAACATAAGAATGTTTAAGTGTTTCGTGTGAGTGAAAATAACACGAACAACATTTTCTAAACTGATGAATGATCATGGTAAAAAAACACGGCAAAGCAAGGTTTAAAAAGAACTTCTATTGTAAATAATCTCAACAAAATCAGGTATAAATTTGTCCATTCCTTCATTTAGTTTAGCAAAGAGGTCTAACTTAAAACTTGTTTTCCCAGACAAATATCTACTTTCAAAGTAAAATTAAATTTCAACAGCCTATGTTGGACTTTTATGCAGTTGTCAACTGTGGAAACTAATTTCAAATGACCCATTGAAGTTGAAAATGTCTGGCGATCTTTTACTGAGGAAAATTATCAGGAGAAAAAACGCCAGTCCTGCAACACTAGCTGGCGGTGATTCATGTTTAAGCACTAAAATATTGCACATGTGTTTCCATTAAATCAAGAAATGACGGTTGATATCCAGGTCCTGAAAGGTTTAATACCTACAATGTATGCCACATACTGCTGGGATGGGCGATATATTCCAAACACTGGTGCTTTTGTATACAGTGACCCCTTAAATATGTGGGGGAAAAAAAGGAAAAATCACGAACAGTGATGAGAAAATGGCACTTATTGTTATCGTTATGTGAGGCCTCGTGGTCTAGGCCGGGGAACTATGATAGATATCGATCAGCAGTAATCACGAGTCGTGTCTTTACCACGAATAAAAAGCGCGTACCAACGTATCAGTCGTTTCCACTACCGTAACCTTCTCTATAGGCGAGTCTCCTGTTCCGATAATAAAAATATTCCACTACAACATGTGAAATTTCCACCCTACGCTTATATACATTTTAAAGACCAACGGTAAATAAACTTTGCTTGACTCCTAGTGATCATAAGACAAGGTTAGGTGACCTAGGATTAGCCGGTAATAATTTATTAACGTTTTAATTAAAAAATCTATTGTCTCAGGGCAAAACTTCACGATCATCGTTGTCATTTGACACAAGCTCTAAGGTCCTCGTTATTTTCATACGTCTATATTTCAGGTTAAGCGTTGTGGTTGCTTAACTAGTTCTTGTTTCTTTGCATTAAAATATAACGTGTATCCATTTGGGGTTCCTTTTACTGGGTGATAGTTAAATGAAAGTTTTCACACCACCAAGGAACTTTAAGTCAAATTGTCAAGGTCAATGAGTGGTAAGGTCTAATGACAGTAATTACGAAAACTCTTAAACTCAAAATAAAAACCTTACAATGACGTCGCTTCTATCAAGCAAAAATTACAGTATGTAAAAATCGTTTCAAAATAATATGCAGACATAACAAGGGGTAAATCCCAGAGGCCTTAAAAAAATAGAGAACCAAATCATGGCATCTCACATAACGAGTGCAGGACCTTCTTAGGCAATATATCCCCCCAACAGTGAACATTAGACGATATAACACACCATAATTTAATACGTCTTCATTTCATTAAAAGTACACTTAATGCACCAATTAATTTCTGATAACCCTTTCAATCATATTTTGATTCGCCTGTATCTTTTTGTCAAACTATTTACAGTTTGTATCGACAACAATTTCAGGTAAAGCTTGTGTAAATATTTTCGTTTATCATATCCTCTCATTAAAATCTATTAAGCCATTGGATTGCCAGCCGTATTTTTGAACGCCCTTCATCCTCGACCACGATGACTTCCGTAGAGCTACCAACATATTATAACTGAATCATAATTACTTGCATAGCCTTTAACTTTAATGATCTAAGACCCGCATTATAAGTAGGATACCTTGATAGCTGTCTCCACATCAAATTTTAATTCTTTATCGGTCTATAAGTTTGAAGCAAAAAGTAAGGATAAAATTATAAATATTAAACACAATAAAACTACAATTCATTAAGCACATATATTCCCAAATATTGTGTTTACAAACAAATGGCTTTGTTTCGATCCAGTAATGGTATTAGTAAAGGATGCAGCAAAACCTGAGATAAAATTTTGAAGGCACTTCATTGAAAACAATCAGGGAAATTACAGTGGTCGGTTTACTTATACCAAAAACAGCACTCATGCTCCTTTTATGCAGTTTAACTATCTCTGAAGCAGGCAAAATCCTAATGACCTGTGTAAACCCAAAAACTGCTGAAAGTTGTGGCTTGAAAGACGAGGAAATCAGTTACAGAGATAAGCAACCGATCTTCAAATGTCGGTTATTTCTCTTCATTAACAATCAACATCCTACTTAACTTAACACCAAATCATGTGAGCAGTGGAGATATCTTAAGCATGGACTTTTTAATACATCATGGTCCCTTTCTGTCATTCTTCGCACGATCAACGAAATAAATGAACACTAATGAGGCATCTTCCTTATTCATGGACCCAGACCCTATATATTTTCAATGACTGTTGTCTACTCTATAGTTGCAGTTCGCCTTTGGCCATGTGTATGTGACGGAGTCCTTCATTAATACCAACAATACAGAAACCTGGGTAGAAAGTGGGTCAAGTAAAAAACATAGCCCGCGTACTGTTTAGGTCAAAGAAAACTCACTTTTTTAATAAACGTAGCAAATTAGGGAACCATACGGCCTATGCAGGGCTATGTCTTCAAGGACGTGAAATGGGCGTCAGCGCTAAAGTAACTTAACACAAAACAAACTGTACAAAACCCTTTCTATGGTGAATGGTGAAATTACACCCACGTATATTGAAGAGATTCGTAGTGCTATACATTTTAAAAACTAATTCAACATTATTCCAGTGATACTAAAGCTCTCTCCCAAGATTCTACTCAGCAAAAAAGAAACATATTATGACTGATATTAACTGCGGAGTATTTTATCTATGTTAAAGATATCGATTAGACAAAACAAAAAGAAATTCATTTTAAGCTACAAACCATACTAGTATAGCTCCAGGTTATCAAAAAATTATTGCTTATACACTTTAGGTAAAATAATCAATAATTTGTTCAATAACACCTCTCTTTCCCGTACGTTTTACTAAACACGATTCAATCAACAGTTACATTTTTTCAGCACATTAATAACAATCTTGGTATCTTTGAATGTTTACAAAATTGAAGAACATTGTACAATATTGGGTAACACTAATATCCAGAATATACTAATGACTCGTTGAATCCTGAACTGTAAAATGTTTCACAGCGCAATCCTGGAGCTGTGCAAACATCTGATAAAAGAGTTTTGATGTGCTTTTTGCCACGAATAATTTCAGGGGGAAAAAATTACTGACGCTCACAAATGAAGTAGTTTTTGTATTATGACCTTTAATTTTTTTACTGGAAAAATTCAAAAAGGTCATTTCAAAATATTATTTTACGTTAACACTTCATTGGCAGCTTTTTCTTGAAGATGGAGCCTGATGTATGTTTTGCTTTAAGGCTTTTATGGCATTCTGTGTCAACATTTGAAAAAAATGTTACTCAGATATTTAACAGGTAATAAAATTTCTTTCTTTCCCTAACACTTTTCTTTGGAAATTCTGGACTTTAAAAATCATTAAGTACAAAGTAGCCACTAGGATATACCACTAGAATATTGTGGTCAAAAAAAATATTTAAAATGGGCACTTGCCTGCATGAAGTTTCTGAGTTTGTCAACAGCTTTCAACTTTGTGTAGCAGTTTAGCAGTAAAGTCGTATGGTCTGGATTTGCCAAACCCTTCTCATGCAAAACCTAGACAATTAATATCAGACTAGAACATCGTTAAGTGGTACAAAGAACTGCATAAGGAAATGATATTGGTTATCTTACTTCAAATGAAACACTGGTTCGAATGCCAGAAGTGGTCAATGCTGGTGGCAGTCAAAAAACTTTGATTTGATAGGCTTTTCCTACATGGTTATGTTTTATCAAAGTCACATTCATCATCATAAAAAAATTTAAATATCAGGAGTCAGCAAAGGTAAATAAACGAAATTGCATGAATGGAACATATTGTGTCGCTTTCATCCAAATGACAAAACAACTAATTGTCGACTTTATGAATTATATTTTAAGTGGAAGGACCTTCAAAATGACAGTTTTTCAGTTCCACCTTTTTGATTATTTTCTCTGTTTTACATATTTTATTTCTAACATTTTCAACATTTTAAACTCACATCTGGCAAATATTTAAGCCTCTACTCACTAAATCCTTTGGAAATGAAATTACCTTAAATGTAGTTAAAGCATCGAAAGAACTTTACATAGGCCAGGAATTATCAGCCGTATTTGCATTACGTACAGGTAGAGTTTGTGTAAAGGTGGTGATTACCACAACGTGAAGGAAATCCAGAATTGGCGAGAAAGTCCTAAATTCTGCGAGTGGCTAAGTCAGTGTGGTATTGAATATCGAATAAAGATACTGAGATTCAACCACCATGCCAGAAGGCCAATTAACAACAGTTTTTACAACGGTGCAACCCCATAAAAGCAATAGGCACAACAGGCCAGGAATAAACAGTAAGGTCAAGACATTGGCAAGGACATTAGATGCGTCTGACATAATGGGGGAATTAAAGGCATACCGGGCCAACTTTTAAGCCAACACAGAGTTGGTAGCTGTTCCAAATGACCAAAGACTATTATAACAAACAAAGGGCAGCGACTTTTTCCCACTTAAAGTTGCGGTTCATCAGGTAATGAAAACTCTAAGAAACTAAAGTCGCCTGGTCTGATGTCATTTCCGATGACCTACTACTAGCTGGTGACTACAGTGAAAGTGGATGCAGAAATTGTCAGCAAAGGTCTGGCAGACTGAAGAGTGGACTACGACTAGTGCAGAGGGCTTTTTGTCACATATCCTTTCCCAAAATGTGAGATATTCAGGCCTGTGATAATTACAGAACAATATCCTGAATACCGCATGGTAAGTAAAGCGATGCTAAAACTTGTTATAGGCAAAATGGCGTAGAAACTGAAAGAGGTGATTTCCATCACAATGGCTGGTTATCAATGCAACCAAGGTCACTGGGTCACATCTTCAATAAGCATTTAGACTATCTTGAGCACAGCGACGATTAAATGTGAGCATTCGAAATAAACTGCACGTGAGAAACGAATAATTATTACGGTATAAAAAGAAACTAAAGATCAACTTCCTTTGACACATCAGTCGCCATCATCGCCCAGAGAAGTGGGTGATGCGGTTGGCACTCAAAGATGAGGTACAAGTGCAAAGCCACACTGCAGTCGGAAAGGGTAATGATGGAAGTGTTCTGTAGTAAGCAAACACTGACAAGTATAACGAATAAAATACAGTGCAGACGACAAATTTTTAGTGCACATTATGAAGAAAACAACCCTCGGGTCTAAACGCTTAAAAAAATGAAATACAGCTGGCAATCATGTTTTGTTCTTTGCTTCTACACTGTAAATCCATGGACTTATTCTTTTAACCGATAAAGGTAGGCCTAACAGGAGACATGACTATTGTATAAAATTAAGAGTCCTTAATCGACTGGTGACTCTACAGTCTGAGACTAGGAATAAAGCCGGAGACGTTTTCCAGGCAATAAATACTACTACACCGACAGAATAGTTTTGGAGATCAATTATCACATTGGGCTACTAAAAAAACAAAAATTGACAAGTTAAACTGTATTAAAAATAAATAGTCCTGTGTCTTGGTGTGGGCATTCAAAGTAGTAAAATACCAACACGATGACAAGAAAACAAGTCTTAATGAAGCAAAGAAACTGGTAATACATTGGAGATACCTCTGCAATGATTCTGGGCATCGTCCCTTTTTGTTGAACTCGACAACTCTCAAGTAAAGAATGTACTTCAGTCCGTTAAGTTTGATTGTGATAGGAAGTTTTCGGATATACAACTTAAATAGTTTTGAACATTTTTCGGACAGTTTACATTTTTTAAAACGTTTGTTTACTGACTTGAAGCTTTGTGGTATAGTAGTATTTTGTATGTCATTAAGACAGTCGTCACAAAAATGGTTGTTGAATAACTTAAATTGAGGACCTTACAAAAAACCAAAACGGAAAATGAACTGCTACAAGAATTAAAGTTTACAATTTCTCTAGCTTACCTGTAGATAGTCTGTCAGATTATGAATTCTCTGCGCATCTAGAAACTAAGTTGAAAAGAACGTGAGTCGGCAAAGCAAACTACCTTACCAGGTTATCGTCTTGACACTTTAAAACTGCATTATTTCAAAAGAGCCATATGTTTGAGGAAGTAGTCTTCTGAGACAGTGTGCTATAATTAATGTCACTAATGTACTTATTATTCAAAAAAATAGCTAATTGCCAAAGAGTTACGTAATTTATGTTTGGTTGGCGTGTGTTTAACTAAGATATTGCATCATCTCAATAAAACCATGGATTTCGTCAAAGCAACGCAGCTTCGAAAATGTATGTATCACATCTGCGTATGGCAAAAGTACATCTTTCTTGACTGTTTTTCAAGAAAAGATATAACATGGCTCATGAAATACTGTTAGGTATAAACAGTATTTCATCAAAAAGGAGCCTATGAAGAAAATTAATTTTTATCCCTTAAAATAATTGAAAAACAAAAACAAATTATTAAAGCTGAAAATCAAAACAGTAACCGTCGTCAGTCCTAACTATTCACTAAAGCCTAATTTCCGGTAGTCATCTCTTTTCCAACAATCCCTACTTTAACAAAAAATATATTATTATTATTATTGAGTGGTGGAGCAATACGAGCCCATGGGGGACTCAGGGGTAGAAACCCCAGCAAACCCATCCGACTACCAAACACCAAGTGTGTGCGATATTGATGTACATAAAAAAAACAGCACATGACCTTGCAGTTGGGGCCTGTTTAGGTTTCCCAGTTTAGGTGACCCATTCTGCTTAAAACGTTCTCCGTAGCGAGGCTTCACCCAAGACCTTAGGACTAAGTAACAAAGTTCGGTACTCAGCCCTTCAGAAGAAGAGATCCACGCTCACGACACCTAGATATGATGCTCCCCCACTACGCCCGCCCGTTAAACAGAAATGCATGATGTGTCAGCCCTTTCGGGACATGCACAACCGGTTAAGGTCAGGCAACTAACTGGCAAGTCTGCGGTTTGAGCGGGAATGTTTGATCTAGCCCATTCATAATTACCAGGCAAAACTAGTTCGTGTACCCCACCAATCAATTAAGATCAGAGGTCATACATCTCACGACGCTACCCCACTTGCTGACAGCAATAGTCAGTGCCTGGTGTAATTATCATTATTATTATTATTATTATTATTATTATTATTATTATTATTATTATTATTATTATTGAGTGGTGGAGCAATACGAGCCCACGGGGGATTCAGGGGTAGAAACCCCAGCAAACCCATCGACTCCCAGCCCGATAAGGGTAAGCTGGGTGCATGCATCACACCTAAGTGTGTGTGATAAATAGATGGTAATAAAATTATTATTATTATTATCATTATTATTATTATTATTATTATTATTATTATTATTATTATTATTACGAATATTTATTTACAGGATAGCCAATTCAAAAAATGATATATACAACTATATACAGTAAAAACAAGTTCTGTTCTTCCATTGGGTCCTGTTTTCTTAATCAAGGAATATATCAAAGGAGGATAGTAATGCCTTCATACAATCATATATCCCTGGATGGTAAAAGAAGGGGAAAGGGGAATAAAAGTTATTAGTATTTAAACGCTAAAAACAATATAAAAGCATGATAAAACTAAAGTAAGATCACTTTTCAAAAAAACTTTAAAATTCGTGAACATTAGCGGAGCTTCTCACATTTAGTGAAAGTTCATTAAAACATTTCGCACCGTAATAGTAAAAACTCCTTTTGGTTGATTCTAGTTTAATTTTTGGGATTCGGATAATTTTTCCATTCTTGTTTTTCCATTATTTACTTTGTCAAAGCCTTTCATGGACAAAACATCCACCAATACGCCTTTTCACAACTTTATGAAGAATGATATAAACAAGATATAATTTGCTAACATTGCTATCAAATCAAGGTGACCAAATCTAAGCCAATATACCGTACTATCATACCACATCCTGGAACTACATGCCAAAACACATATGTAAATATAACTTTGTTACTTTCTCAAAAAAAATCTGAGATATCTTTCCTTGTCACATAAACATATTATTTTTAGGGTCAGAAATTGTGTTGCTAGTCCTAAATCCATGATAAACATAAACATGACGTGATTTTGCATAATCATTTGGGGTGATGTTATCAAAACCTCAAGGGAGAACTCAAAACTTCAAAATTTAGAAACAATACACAATTCATTGAATTTGAGCACATCTTGTGCATGCGTGATTCCCATCATTGGTTCCTGTGGAGCACTTAAATAGGAAGTACTTGTTTTCCCTGGCTTAATGTAGTATTTACGTTCTATCGTCGTTAATTATGTATCATCGGAAGTTAACAATGTGTATTTTGATTCATTTTTCTTCTGGTTTCATACAATGATAAAAACAAATGCTTCGCTGTCTGCCCTGGGGTTGTGTTAAATTTCTAAAGCAAACCTTCATATATATATCATCGTGCAATCAAATAAAATAAATGTAAACCTGACAATTTAGGTGCAAAAACAGATTATAGACACCATGCCATCACACAATGGGCCAAACCAAACAAAATAATAAAACAAAAATGAAATTATCGTTTAAGGTTGAAAAAGGTTGTCACAAATCTGAATAACATTCGAAGGGTGCCGCCATGATTAGGGAGGAGATGCCTGTTACGTCCATCAAACTAAAACTAGAATATGGGTATAACAAGCTTTATTAAAAAGACTTCTTACAGTCTATAAAAATCAAACATTTTTTTTCTAACAGCTGCAGTACCGTTGGTAGTAGTGGCGGTGGTGGTACTAGCAGTAGTAGTAGTAATAGTAGTGGCATTAGCAGTGGTAGGAGTAGTAGTAGTAGTAATAGAATAAGAAGTAGNTCAAATAAAATAAATGTAAACCTGACAATTTAGGTGCAAAAACAGATTATAGACACCATGCCATCACACAATGGGCCAAACCAAACAAAATAATAAAACAAAAATGAAATTATCGTTTAAGGTTGAAAAAGGTTGTCACAAATCTGAATAACATTCGAAGGGTGCCGCCATGATTAGGGAGGAGATGCCTGTTATGTCCATCAAACTAAAACTAGAATATGGGTATAACAAGCTTTATTAAAAAGACTTCTTGCAGTCTATAAAAATCAAACATTTTTTTTCTAACAGCTGCAGTACCGTTGGTAGTAGTGGCGGTGGTGGTACTAGCAGTAGTAGTAGTAATGGTAGTGGCATTAGCAGTGGTAGGAGTAGTAGTAGTAATAGAATAAGAAGTAGTAGTAATGGTGATGGTAGTTGTAGTGGTGGTGGTAGTGGTATTAGTAGTTGCTGTTGTTTAAGTGTTGATGGCAGCAGCAGCAGTAGTTGTTGTTGTGGTGGTGGTGGTAGGAGTCAAAGGAATTAGTAGCAAGTTATTTGTAAAACCACATATAAAGGTAAGAGTTATAACGCAAAACAATGTATAATACATAAAATAGTTGAAATCAAACTTTAACCCCAAAACCAAACAAAAAAATTAGAAGTCACACAGTACTCTTAAAAGAGTCATCTACTTTATAATATTTCAATTTGCATTTAGAAAGCAAAGACATGTAGAAATGTACATGAATTTCATTTGCTTACATACCTTTCTTATCACGTAAGATGCTTCCAGATGTCCAATAGTACGTATGTATTGCTGGATGGCGCCATCGTGATCTCCCTTGCTGAAAGCAAAAGGGAAAGATGCAACATTACTCCATTATAAAGATTATCTTACACTGCTGTAGATATGGTACATGTTAGACAAAAAAACGTCAGGCATGAAAGTCATATGAAGTAACAAGATTAATTTGAAATTTCCAGCCCGCGAAGATTTCCTGACACAATTCTTTTCTTAATGCAGGTTTTCTTTTACGTACTTAGTAATATACTCGTTTTTTAGGGAAGTGTCTGCAATAAAAAAAATCCAGACTTGTCAAATATCCCAAACAAAAAGACATTACCTAAGGAAAGCCCTTTAAATTATTCTACAGTGGTAACAACAACCTGTGGATATTTATCTAAAAAATGTTACTCTTTAAGGGATTTTTTACCAAATTCATTTATTTTGATAATGCCGCAAATGCATGTGCGCAGCTGAATCAAAAGTCAGTATGAATTCAAAATAGACCCCAAAACAGGAAAGTCAACGTAAATTTGTTCGGAGACTATTCTTGAAATTTCTAAAAATAGGCTTTCGGTGTCAAAAACATGTATTTTGTTTCCTTGCAGATAAATACCCTTCTCAGAAGGGGAAAATACATATGTTGTATCTAGGAGCCTGTTGCCTGCTAATGCAGAATTACCAGGTTAATTTGAAGGTTTGGTAATATGTGCACAAGAAAGTTTCGACAAGATCCCTGCGATCGTGCACAAGGCAAAAGAAAGGAAGTTATTTTGACGTTAATAAGCCATTTAACACGGACAAATTTTTCTTCTGTCAGCTGGTAATATATCACAACGTATAAAGCGGCAAACAAGCAGATATCTTCATCTTTGTTTTAACGTGTGACCTTCCAACTCTATGTAATGAGAAATAATGGAATTTAACTCACCAACGGTGTTTCGAAATCAAGCCGAGAAAAGTAAGCGCGGAAAAAATTACACAGGTTCTATATCAAGTGCGGAATATGTGGTCACACCCTTATAATTTCGATATGACATAATCCTCTAATATGGTTAAAATTTCATTCAATGTCTAACCATAACGTTTTATCTATTTGGTACCTCTGCTTTAATGCAAGGTATGTTAAATGTGTCTGTTGCAACAAAGGAAATCACCTAGAAGGAATACGCAAAAAAAAGTTTTTACACATTGATATCAATGAAGTGTTAACCTACCCATATAAATGATCTCCATAATGACGAAATATTTCGAAGAGGCCATCAGAGTAATGTTGACTTTTTGCAAGGCTGTGGGGGCAATTAAGAAAACAATTTTGTCATTCTCGCAATAAAAATATAACATTTTAACAGTTATTTATGGCTAAAAAAGCTCTCCCTTATTTTGGAGTCTAAGCGCAATAAGGAAAATATGTTTGGGATTTTATGACGTCAAAAAGACAAAATGTTACAGATGCTCTGTGCACAACGTTACCTCGTATCAAGTACTCAGTTGCTACTAAACTATTTTAGGGTGAGCAGTTAATTAACAGTCGCATACATAACGGACGAAGGAAATAGCTGGAGAGCACACTCCGTAACCAAGAGTGACGTGAGAAAAAATCGAATTCGCTGATGTCAGATCGAGAGAATGCCGCATTGTAGGAAAAATGAAAAATGTGTGTGCAGTGAACTAACTAGATTAGGACTAAAGCCTACGATTATCATGACCACATGCTTTATTAAAGGAGCTATTAATGCTCATTATCAACCAGATCATATTTCCAACCATATCTTTCACTTGAGTGAGGCTATCTTTTTCTTGGCCCCTATCGTTGGCCACCCTATCCCAATAACGAACACAGTGCTGAGCCTCACGCATAACGATTTCCGAGGTCGTATCAACTGACCCCAGCAATACCTTTACTTGCTTGGTTGTAACTTTATATCTTACTTCGTATACTCTTAAATATACAAGTAACACAATGTGTTGCTGAATTTAATTAGCAGTTTGAAACTCTAACCTTTGTAATGCTTTGGCTATCGTGACATGTCACTTGGCACTGTATTAGCTTTTCTACTTAAATTCATTGACCACAAACAAATTTTCAGTTCTCTGAAATTGCTTGGAAATGGGCACGAAAATGATAGTTCAGAGGTTAATTACCTGATCATGGAATGTCTAATTCGTGCACTCGTGTTTGAAGAAGAATTAAAGCAGAAAGGTGTTTACTGAGTGATCAAGTTCCAACGAACAAAATGATCCCCTCCAGAATGTACCTCTTTAGCACGTTCCTTGTTTTTTTCCACTGACTTGCGTACAATGGTCTTTTTCCTTTATGTTATAAAAAGGTCAGTGTCATAATAAAATAATTGAACTAAGGAAGGCCCGTTTTCCTCGACAAAGTAATTTGTCTGAAAATTTCCCAAAGTGGGTCACAGGTAAAAGAGGGTCTAATCTTAAAGCTATGCCGGATCTTTAACGTCTCTTAGTTACAAGTTAGACTTGTTTTCCTTGGATGGAATTTTTAAGTTGGGATGAAGACTTTTTCCTAGGTAGTTTAAGAGCTAACTAGCTAGAAATGAGCCGAGAAAGTTCAACTGACATTTTGTCATTCAATTTCTTACTAATGTTCCTCACAACTAAGATCGTGTATTCACAAGGCTGTACAGTATAGTCGCCCATTTTCTGATCCTTAGCTAAGGCTAGGTGGAATTCCAAGCACTGCACCCTGCCTCTTTCGTCTCTTCCTCTTCTGCTCCGTTGTATCTTGTTCATGTTCAAATTTGTTTTCTTTTAGCTTCAGGTCTCCATTTTTATTTGGTGAAAGAGTTATGGTATTCTCTGCATCACAACAGGCCCAATTTATTTCTATCACCTGATATGTGACATCACAGATAATAAGCGCTGTTTGTCTCCATTTTTCAACAGGGGTCCTATTTCATTGACTTTTTCTTAGCAAGTATCATTTTTCTTTGACAACGGACCACTGGTAACATTATCCAAACGATTTGTGAAAACAATGATCGATTTCGGTAATATTTCGATTTTGGTTGACGATGATAAATGTTGATACCTCAGCTTTACCTTGGCGTTTAATAGTTGATTTAGTGATTTTTCAGTGTAAATTTTACGTAAAAGTACAATTGAATGGTTTGTTATTTTATCACAAACAACAAGAGCTGACTCGTATTGAACTCTAAATGATATGTGTGTTTTTGGTCAAATGTTAATAACTTCCCTCCATTTTAGCCTGAATTAAACCTCACCTTCCATGGCCCATTACATGAAAAACTGCTCCCTAGGTGTACTTAATAAATCATCTTCCACAAGTTTTGTTTCACAATGTGAAAGGCGACAACGGCCACTTCAAACACCCAGTTTTTTAATTGTCTATCAAGATCGCAAAAAAGAATCATTTTCCTCCTTTCGTGATCCTATAATTGTTCTACACTCTCAAAACTATGCTGAGCTCTTTAAGTTCATTCTTCTTTCTTCGAACTTATAACTTCTCCTGAATTATCTATTTAACTATTTTGTTAATAAAAAGTTTGTGCGGCATATTTTTTTTACTACTACAACAACAACTACTACACTACTAGTAGTATTACTTTACTGTTGCTGTTGATACTGAGTCTTTCATTGATGGAACTCCTGGTAAACAGTGGGACCATTTTTGTCTTTCACAGATTCCCATCTGTGACAGACCCGAAAGGAAGCAACAGATTAAGAAAAAGTGGGGCAGAAAGCACGCAAGACAACATAAAATGCAAGTAACATAAAATGCAAGACGTACGGATCGCCCCTTCAGGACACTCCGTGGGAAGGCCCTTCGCCTTGGGTTGGTCTTCAGCCAGTGCTCAGGAATCTCGAGACCACATGTCCTGCATAAGAACAGATACTATGCTTGATCTTAGCCAAAAGGCCGAGAAGCGATGTTGCTGTTGATACTACAACGTTCCAACAATAAATCGGGCGATAGCTACCACCTCACTATATTTTTCTCTTGATAACTTCCTGTAACTATGTCGCCTGGAATAAGATAGCTTGAATAATAAAATGGGCGAATTTTTCAAAAAATCTGTTCTTCGTCTGTTGGGACATTAAATGACACACTCCTTCAAAATAATGCCACCATTAGCTAACAAAATAAAGTGCTTGGAAGGTGTTTTTTACGTACTTGATAGCCATATCATACATATTTTTCTTAAAAAGTGTTTCCAGTTTCGTCTGCGTGTCCTTTTCATCAAGCTGAAAAATCTTTAAAAGGTAAGAAAAGATGAATATTAGGATCAAAACACCTGATAATTCTAAGCTACAAATATGATAATTGTGGCATTTATTATCCCTCATCTTAATAGCAGAATGAAGCACGGAACCAGGAACTCATTTAGTTTGAGCAAGAGAAATGTTAGGCCCCTTAAGACGACGCCAAAATTTTGAAGCCCGAATGGAGACATCGAGAAAATTATTGACAAAATAATTATGTTTCAGGGGCATCACAAGTTGTCAACACCTAAAAATAAAATATAGCATACAAAAATATTTTAAAAATCCTGAAACATGCCCTTACCAGTGTGACCCGTTAAAAATACATCAAATTGTAGAGTAGATTGATTAAAGTGGCAAAGAAAGAGAAAAAAAGTAACATCCGATTTCACCACACTTGTCGGAAAACGATATGATGCCACAGCAGAGAAATTAATTAGATGAGGCATACAGGAAAAGAAACGGTTTGATTTCACGCAACTGAATACTCCTATTGATCGATATTTGGGTACAAGATTTGGAACTTCCCAAGTCAATACAATTGTACAATTTTAGGCAGATAAAGAGGCTGAATGCCAGACTGATTGGGACAGTCGATCATGGAATCGAATACAGAATATATATGAGAGGAAAGTGTATCATTGTGACGGCAATTGTGAAGGTGACATAAGGTAAATGGTCTGGGTAAAGACATGTTATGTATATATACACCAAACCCCCCAAAAAACAACAAAACTACACTTAGTATGGAATCAAAGCTTTATAAAACTTAGTTTTATTTAGTCTCACTGGGTATATCACAATCCACTACAAAACCCCTTTCTGGTACTGCCAAAATAGTGGGAACCGTTTTGTAAGATTTAAAGGCTGAAATCACAGGACCTGAAGTCATTTATTATAACATGTTTTCGTGGTATAAATATTGATATACGATCTATCTGAATGTGAAGACTTCACCACCACAGTTGTCATCATCATCGTCATCGGAGACCGTTGACTAAACCTAGTTTATGAGTCGAATAATAATTCTTTAATGAAATTGGTAAAAAAAACAAGTATCACCATGTGAGGCAGAGAACAGCACAGAACCATGAGCTGTTGTTATCTCGGCACGCCTTGAAGGCCTGATACATCGAGGAACTGATCCAGCGACTACCCATGTTCAGACTAGCCCTGCTTCCGCTGGGATTAATATGACTGAGCATCATCCCAACAGTATAGAGGGAAAACGGCTAAGGAAACGTCCAATGAAGATACGGTAATGCTACATACTCCCAGATGGACCAAACCATAGATATTGAAGAAAAATGCATTCCCTTTGGAGAACTCGAGGAAAATCAGCCTTCACTGAAGATGGTCCTGCCAGCAAACCCCAGTAAATGGGAAAAAGGGACTTCTACCCAAGCTTAACAGGCAGTAGCTACAAGAGCAGTGTCGCATGCAACAAATGGGTAAGCTAACAATTATGACAACACGAAACAATCATTTAATAAAGAACTCCAGCTGCAATCCAATTAATCTGAAACCTGAAAAATAATGGAAACCTAAATGTGTAAAAGGATAAAAATGAACAAGTGTTGAAATGCACTCCACACTCGAATAATAACGAGTAGGAAGGAACGGCAAGGAACAGCTGCCAAGTGTAGAATATGTAATCAGAAAGATGAAATGGCTAGCCACATCTCCAGCGAATGCACTATCCTAGTTTAAAAGAGTACAAATGAAGACAACATAACGTAGCTAAAGTGGTGAACTGGGCCGTACGTAAATACCAGGCGTATCCAGGAATTAAGTAGTATAAACATGAGCCACAGACAGTTCTGGTGAGAGAAAACCATAGTCTTGTGGAGTCCAGCTCAAGAGAGATTTGCCTTAGGTGTATTGTTTACACCCGGCCTGAGAAAAAATGACAAGTATAAACTGTTAAATTTATCAAAATAAAAAATGAACAACAATAATAATTTCCTTCGTCAGAAAACGACTCCTAGAAGGAGATGAAATTCATTTCCAGGGGGTTCTCCCTCAATCCCGGCTCCAAACTAGGGGCTTTAAAGAATGAGGGTTTTCCTGAGGCTACTGGTGGTGCCAACAATAGCAGAGGTTTGAAAACCACCCAACACATCTGGGATCTCTAGCTCCTTTAAGTATCTTTCCAAGCGTCTTGACACCACTCCCAGGAGTAGAAAAGAGACAGAAGTGAAGGTCTGAATACCTCAGGTCTTTGGAAAAGACCAGGTCCCAGCCTCAAAACCGGCTTTGCCGTAAAATATAATACCCATAATGGTAATAATGAATAATAATAATTATTAGAAAAGGGCAATAATACCCTTGGCATACATTACAACACGACCTTTAGCGGCTCATTTCATGTGGTTTTTGTCACCAACTAAGGCAATGACAAATACCCAGTCTGAATTTATTGCTGAGCAATGTGCGTCTTCCTCTGTGAGCTAAATGTGGGATTTTTACCTATTCATCATTAGATCATGGGTAACCTTCGATAATCATAAAACGTTTTTCCACCGTATTCTATTAAGTTCAGGGCTGGTGAATGAAATGGGTTTACATGCAAACAAAATGGAAGTAGTTCCCGAGGAAGTCTAATCCTTGAGTCGTCGAATATATATGTAATACGAACACCAGATAGCTGCCTTTGTAAATTTTGTTATTCTTTTATAATCACGTTTAAAATTTTGTTAACGATCTTAAATAGAAGCCAAGTGACAAAACCCAAATCAGTAGTATTTTATACCATCCATCTGCGACATGGATACCGGGTTTTAAAACAATACATAGCCACCAATCCAAAACGACTCCGCCAGAGTGAGTACCATCGCTCCAACCAGGTTCTTTAATACTTGAACAGAGCTTTCTATCACTAAAATGTCCGGTTGTTGACAGAATTACCTCTAAAAAGGTAGTCCAGTAAAATCATCAGGCCCGGGATATGATAAACCACATTATATCACAAGGAAGAGTAAGTGAATACATGACCAGCCTTCAAATATTTAATCATCCTCTTCAGATACTGTGTCCTTCCAGGACGTTGGTGATCACGCTTTTCCACTGAACTCGGTCTTTTGCTTTTTCTAACAGCTTTGTTGTTCTGATGCTTGTCCATGTCGATATACTTTTGAGGAACATCCGTTCTCTTCCTCTTTTCCCTGGGTGTTCTAAGCCTTCTTTTCTCAACACATGGCCAAGGAACGATAGTTGCCTTTTCCTGATCATGTTCAAGAGTTCTCTGTTGTAGTTGGCTCTTCTGAAAACTTCTTCGTTGCTGATATGTTCAGTCCAGGAGATCCTTAAAATTCTACGTAGCATATAAACTTCAGCAGCATTCAACTTTCTTTCTAACTCTGCTGTAATTGTCCATGATTCACATCCGTATGTCAAGACAGGAAGGACGTAGCACTTTAGAACTCTCAACTTGGTGTCCATTGTGATTGATCGTGAGTTTAGAATCTTTGACATCCTCTCGAATACTTCCTTTGCCATAGCAATCCTCTTCTTTACTTCCACTGTATTTCTGCCATCCGCGGTAAGGTTGCTTCCAAGGTAATTAAATTTGTTTGCTTGTTGTACTTTCTCTCCATCAATCGTCAAGTGGCAATTAACTTCTTGTTGTTTTTTGCTTATTGCCATGCAAAAGGTCTTCTTTCGGTTAATGCTTGAACCTCTCTTTGTACTCTCTTCTTTTACAGTATACAAGTTGCGTTGTAGTTTCTGGGGTGAATCTGCAATGAGAGATGTATCATCTGCATATCGCATGTTATTCAAGTTGTATCCACCTACAGCGAAACCGTTCATGTCTTCAATGGTTCTCATTATGTTTTCGCTGTATAAATTAAACAAGTCTGGAGATAGAACGGAACCTTGTCGAACTCCTCTTCTGATGTGACTGTATCTTGTATCTTCCTATAGTATTCTGAACTTCAACCCCCGTCGCTTGTTCCCAGTACATGTTCCTTAGAATTCGGATGTACTTTCCATCTATGTCTAGGGATTGTAGTATGTCAAGCAAAGTTTCGTGTTTCACCTTGTCGAAAGCTTTGCTGTAGTCAATAAAGCATAGAAATATTTAATAACTATATAAAAATGGCAACGTAATAATTAACTTTGATGCCTTATCGACTCCAGAAATCTTCGGTTCTACTAGTAAAATATTGTTGGCTTGTGACTGCGTTGTTGAACAGTATGTCAAAAGCCCTCAGTCAGATGTAGTAGGAAGTTCACTGCGAAAATCTTTATCTCTGCATCTATTTGTAATCTGCGGTAGACTTTATTCTAAAACAACGCGGTAGGACAGCACTGCTCTATTTGGATTTCAGTACACAAAATAATCTGGCCTACTAAGAAGAAACACATTCAATTATTTGGTATACTGTCCAATTAAAAAAGACACTGATAAATGTTATTTTCCTGCCCCCAAATTAAAACGTAACTACTAGAATTACAAAAATGGGCAAAGGCAGTCAATACATTAAAACTTGAAAGGTTAAAATCTTCTTGACTTTCAAATTTAGGTGCTTCACAGCATCCAAGTATTCCTTAATTGATGACATTTTAAACGGACTGTAAACTGGTAAAAAATTAGATGTAAGAGCTTTATCATGTCATGAGTCGTAAGCTTTTTTCGAGAGATACTTCTCCCATCGTCAGGCTCTGGTAAAAAATTGTTAGTATGAGGTACATGACGTTGATTTCAAAAAACAATGAAAGCAATAGAATGTTTGAAAATTGATCACAGGCCACAAGGCACATCTTTAATTAAAAAACTATGGGCTCATTTATACCCTGTAACAGAAGTGATAAAGACTTATAGGTGCAATACAATAAGCAACTCAGTTACAAAAAACACAACAAAAAAATAAAAATTGATTAGCTCACCAAACACAAAAATGAAAAAATGAAGACAACAAACCTTGCCGTCTGCGCCAATAACGAGCAAACAACCCCATTCACCCAAAACATCAATGATCTCAGGAAATGGGGCAGTGTAAGCTGTGAAATAGAAAAAAGAACGCATAAAACGCTGTTAAACGTCAAAAAGTATATTAATCATAGCCAGTGAGTCCGCCACGATCAAGAGAAATGTTCAACTGAGGCAAGACTATGATAATTAATTTGAATTTGATGACTAACACTGACAAAGACCGAACTAACGAGAATAAAATTTCAACCAAAGAAACCAAGTGCTTTTAAAATCAGTATTTTCTTCCTGTCAGCTAGTATACAAGCAGCAGCTCTGAAAAGCTTAACGAAGACGCCCGCATTCTACGTAAATGTCCTATTCAAGCATATGACAAGCTATGTTTGACATCTTACGGTGATGTTACTGTAGTCTATTTCTGTTGGACGAAATGTACAATACTAAATACCGCCAGTACCCGATAAGATGTGGAAGTCCTAATTATATTTGGTTTACTTTAGTAGGCACGGTATTTGGAAAACCTTAAGTCAAAATCAGCAGTCAAAAGATTAAAAAAACCTTCAAATTTATGCTATGTGGAAAATGCGAACAACTGCCTTTACAGAATTGTTTTTATACAATATCAGTTGGCTGATTTTTTATTCATAGATGCAAATCTCAAAAACAACGAACTCGTCTTGCACTTCTACAAGGTGTGGGGTGTTTTATAAAAAAGCAAATATCTGGAGTACTTGTATAGGGTGATATCCACAACAGAAAAATAATATTAACAAGAAAGCTACTAGGTATCATCCCTTGCACAACATCAATACCTAATTAGCCAATTTCTTGATACTTTAACATCAAAATTAACAGGATCATGACTCTACCATTACCGCCACTAAGATTCTAGCTGAGAATAACATAGATTCCTTTATATTGCTTTTATCTCCAAACCTCTCGCAATCTTATTCAAATAAACATTTTTGGGCTCGATAATACACATAACTAAAGTAAATGTAGAAAATATTACTTTTATTTCATTAATTAACATACCAATGAATTTGTTCTTTATATCATAGATTGTCAACACGTTCATGGTTCCCATACTCCTACACAACAGCAACAAATAAACAATATATAATGGTAGCAAAACGCCAATACTGTAACATACATCAACTGGTAATATAATCCCGAGAACTGGGCTCGTGCCCACAAACAACCTCGACTTCAAGTGGCATTAACTTAACATTCTCATACGACAACACTGGTCAGCCACTCTACGTATTTTGCCATTGGCTGTGGCAATCAGTGTTTTCAATCTCTTTCTATCCTTGGATAAGTTTCTACAAGCTTTGTTCGGGTTAAAAAGCTCTCCTTTGCCAATGAATACAACTTTTAACGGGCAAAGCCTTTTCCCCTTAAGACCAAAACAGCCGTTCTTAAAAGAGTTTTATAAATTTTGCCGGGGTTTAAAACAGGATGATTTTGTAATTAATGAAACAACTTTGATCTTTTATTCTTTTAAACTTGGAACAAATCTGAAAATTCGTACAACGATTTCTGTGAAGTTACATATTTCGCTGAAATCGTTGTACGAAGCTTTAGACTTGCTTCAAGTACCACCCTATCTTACTGGAAAATTCCAGAATGTCGAGGATTTTTTGTTTGGTTAAGAAATCACAAAAACACTTCTGGAGTGGTTCCCAGATTCCAATATCCTTGTCCTCATGCCACTGAAAACTCCTTGACAACTGGTTTCCTTTCAAACGAATTTGATAAGCGCTGCTCGAGAAATTTTTTATCCGCATAATGTTTTTATTACACCCTACATATTTTGGGAATGGGGTAAATTCAACAACTCAAATATTAGCACTTCTTTCGTAGTTTCCGGACTTGACGACGTCTGCCTGAGTTCAGCTTTCCCCTAGAAACGCGTGTTGGATTAGAAAATACTTTAATTTATCAACATGGAGTTTGTCGACTGTTACTTTAACACCATTTTGCAAAAACAAACGCCCTTTATCCACCATTCGTGTTGCAATTTAAGGCAGGTGTGCACGTATCTGAAAACCAATTTCTGATAATCCTTCTGTAAAGCAATGTCCCGTCAATAATATAGCAAAGGGTTATAAGATACTCAATAAAAGATTCTTCTGTTCAGTATCGAGTTAACTCAAAAAATACCACAGATAAACATCAAACACCTCTGAAAACACAATGTAACATATACGTATCTTAAAACAAGGCTAAATCAAGAGTTTTATTTCAGTCTTAAAATCATTCTTTGACGTTATTACTCCTCCCTTTGACATCGGATGCTATTCCTATGTTTCGCTGGGTTGACGATAGTTCTCCTCTTCAACTATTGTACACTCACGATCTTCCGCTCAACCACTGCACCTGGGTTCATTTTACTATCCGGCTAAAATACTTTCATAGACAATGTACCTGGGAGCAATGTTGCAGTGCGCTTTCTAAAAAAATAGGCAAATAAGAAGTTTCCAATAACCTCACAATGACTGTTTACCTATCATGGTCATACATTTTGAGACAAACAATTCTTTAACACAGAATGTACCAAAAAATTGGAAATAGTCTCCATTGAAAAACAGGAAAAACTACAAAACCAGATAATACTGAATCACTTGTTACAATAAAACTGCGATTACAACTTGGAAGCGCAGATTACAGAAATACCAAAATATCAATAACATTCTTACCCTGGAACACGCCCCAATTGCTTCATTTCAGAATTAACGACAATAAGATAGCCACGGAACCAAACCACGAGTTTCTTTTCCCCTGCATTAGGGGGAAAAGTACATATTACAAAGTAGATCCTACTTAGTAAGTTATACTGCTTGAAAAAAACCACACAGGGTAACTACCACCACCCAAATATCTTTATGCACCTTGTAGTTTTGTTCATTTTCAATTGTTAATGGTAACATGTGTACTTTGTGATTCTATTTAGTAAAGAACACAATATTCTAGTGATGTTACAAATTTTTACGTTTGAGGTATAACCTCTCTCTAGATAGTGCATAAGGGAATATCTGATAAAATTGTTTAATGGAATAAAAACGACTAACAAACTAGTTCAATAACTTCTGTCTAAATAAAATAATTAAGAACTGACGTTTACCATACTTTGGTAGGGAAAAGTGCATGTAAGGTATCTTAGCAGTGGTCCTAAAATGGTTTTCTTTGGATCGATTTCTTGGAAACAAAACATTTGCTCGTGGCACAGCGAATTTTTGTGTAACAAATACATACAGAAACAATAAAAAACTATACAAAACAACTTTTTACAGGGTTTTATCTAAAATGTCAACAAACTTATTACACAGGGTTTGATGAGTTATCCACAAAATCTACAACATTACAGCTTCAAAAGCAATTCATTCATTACAAAATGTACATATAAAAGAAATTTGTCCATGAAGTAATGCTACAGATGTACTGCAGATGTTCTACGGAACTTTTCTTTAAGTATCATGTCCTTGTAAAGTGTTGGGTATTATGCTTCTCCACGGATGTCTTCCTTTTGCTAGTCTTTATTGCTAATGCTCACTTTTCTATCTCCATTTTGTTCTGCATCTCACATACACTAGTCTCGGTCCTGCTCTTCTCCTTTTTCCAATGCGCTTTTCCTGTTTGTGCCAGCTTCTCTATTCCTCCTAGGAATTACAGATGCATCTTTTTAATGGACGTCGAAGCTTTTGGTGTATCCTGCAATGCGCAAAACTTTTTCAATGGTTACATCCTTCACCTATAAAATCCTTAGCAGTCGGGGTAGCATCCACATTTCTGCCACCCTTTTCTCCAAAGAAGGTGTAACTTTGTACTCTTAGTCTTGGGTCCAATGAAAGTGTTAGATTCTTCTTGAGTACTGCTTTCAAAATTACTTATCTTACTCGTATCTCAGTTGTACACTTCTCATCAAAATTTATTATACCGCCAAGGTGGTTGATATGTTTTACCCGTTAAATCTGTTCACTGTCTATTTCACGTTTACATTTAGTAGGCTCAATCCTATTGGCAGTGACCATCAAGAGGATCTTTTTGTGATTCACGCTCACGCTTTCTGTTTCGCTTTCCAAAACAACCATGTCTAAAAGCTGTTGCACTTTCTCAAACGAGTCAGGCATACTTGTGGTGTTGTCAGCATAGCGTATATTATTCACGGTGTTTCCTCCTGTAGTAAAATAACAACTCGGCAGTTTTCATCTTTTTACTGCAGAGATTGAAAAGGTCATATGAGAAAGCACAACTTTATCGTCCTCCTTTTGGGACACTAGCGCACCATCTAATATCTTGCTCAGCTCATACACAAGGCACTCTATTTTCCAACATATATTATTCAAAATTCAGATGTCTTTTCCATTTAAGTAGCACCTTAAGCAGACTTAAAACATGAAACTTAGGGTAACTGGAAATACTGTGGTGTAATTTTCATCTTTATTACACACATTTTTGCTCTTTTTTCAACATTAAGAGTTGTTAGTATCTTGTGGTGCACGAACATACTCATAAATATGCTTCCTGAAAATAGGAGCAGTGATGAAGAACCTTGTATTGAAAAACGTTCAAACATATACACAATAGTAAACTTCGTGTTACTGTATACTTCATCACAAACTACGTTTCCAAGTAAGCGCCCTTTTCAAACGAGCACTATCCTCAAATAACCATCAGGGTTTAAAATAAATTCCACCTGGTTTCATATGGTATCCCTGACACTAAAATTCATCATCTACGGTAAGAATAAAATATGTGAAAGATCATTATTTTCACATTGGTATGTTCCTATAAAGCATATGACGTTCAAATTTACTATTTCTTTGTTATCTGTTAACAATTTATTAAAATTTAACTTGCCGTAAAAAAATTGAATAATCCAACTAAGAGTTACTCTTAATTTACAACCAAAGAGAGCCAAATGTATATGACAACGGCACTTGAAGCAACTGATATCAATCATACCTTCAAAAACCAGACAAGGTCCTCTCCCTTCAGGCTGGTAAAAATACACTGCCTAAAATTACAAAAAACAACAAACACTGTATTAATTTCCACTTAAAGTATATCATCACCTTTGAATTTTATGAAAAGGAATAAAACGTGACGTTCTGATATCTACACATTTCAAACATGGGCGCTGAGCAGTTAACACAAGAGCACTTGCCATCCACTGAAGTTTTTACGGGTATAATGGGGAGTACTACGTGAAAGGAGGTCAGCGGCGAGTGGGGTGTAAAATAAGAACACCATCAAAACACCAAGGAAAACAAGCAAAATGGATTATACATTTTACTGAAATTGCATTTGACTGGCGACCAAATAAAAGACAGAGCTACTTGTGCGTAAGGGTGTACAAAATTACTGCTCTGTCCGTCAAAGGAAGTAAACTAAAATCTAATGCACTTATACTTCAGAATGTGAAGATATGTTTCCGCGAATAGCAAGAAGGAATACTTGGAAGAAAGATTTCATTATAACAACCTGTTCCAAGGCCTTTTTCTTTATAAAAATGCATATAGTCTTTTGTATCCAATATCATTATAAGAAGGTATACACTAGGCCTTTAATAAGTGAATCACTAACCCCGGTTTATCTCAAGGAATTTAGAGGTATATTGTTTTTATAACCACAAACCTGTGACAGAAAATTGAAATTTTGTTGCATTTCAAAGAAGCAGCAAAATTTAAAGAACGAACATTAATTTTCCTTACAAACCAACTGGGAAATCAAAAAATGATTCTTCAATCCTAGTGAATCAATTCTACAGGCACTGTACATGGGTGAGACTCACCACAACAGTCTTCATTCTCTTCATTCTATCGAGACGTATAAACAGGATAAAAGAAATATTGGAAGATTAACAGCGAAGGAAAAACGTAATGTCTACCTTTGCTCAACAAACGGCTACAAGGATAAAGTAAGTACCTTAAATATACTTACATCAGATCTTGCAACAACAAACTGGTTTTCCTGAAGTACGTCACTAAGTGCGGAGCACTTATATTTACACCCAAATTCATCAAGTAATTCCTGCAGAAGAAAAAATCCCATTCCACAATTCAAAATTAACAACAAATCTTGATAGTCTTTACCTCGAGTCTTAACTACTCCTCGCCAAAATGTCCCCTGTACCAAATGGTGGATATCGAAATTTTAGCATTTAACTTTTCTACCGTGCATTATTAGCCAGAAGGGCGAAAAAAACACTAATTGTCGATTATATAATTTCACTGTTCTATTCAATTATAGCTATTACGAGTATTTGCACTACAGCTTATCAATACTGCTTCTAACCTTATACATCGTCTCAAAACATATATGTTCAAACCTGCTGGTGTCCAATAAGAAAGAACGTGCTAGTTAAATGTGTAAGTGCATCAACTTACAAGTATCGTATATTGCTCAGGGTGATAGAAAAAGGTCATTTTCTCTAACGACCTACATTAAATACTGCATGCGGTTCGTTTTCCTTGGCGTTTTATTCCATTTTTTATCAGATCCAAGGGTCTACTATATTTGCATCAAAAACAATATGCCTTTTACAGAAACTCATTAACAGTATGTGTCATAACGTCACAAGTAAAAATAAACTAAAAGTACACAGTGAGACTATCATTTTTTGACATTTTGCATGTCCATTGTGCTCGACAAAGCCCTAGGAACTACATTTCAAAGGCTAATATTTTCTTTCTCAATGGTGTAAAATTATTTTATGACAGGGTCCTTACAGAATTTACGGTACTAGTCTTGTGTTCGCTGACATTCTGTAGTTTGTTGGGGTGGTTGTCACACACAAAAATACATCTTTTGCAATATCTAGTCTTTTGTGATGCCGCTGCAGCCAACTGACGTAATTAGATTCCAATGGTAAACGGAGTCCACTAGACAAATTGATGAATTTCTTGGGAACTTCATCACAAATTTTCAGCATGCACTTTTGTATTGTATATTTCTTCAAAAAAAACATGGATTTTCTGGAGTCAGTTTAAAGCCCCATACTTGCGGTTTTCAGTACTGCTCTGTCAAGCAGGTACTGTCCTCTGTTTGGCTATCGACAATCAAAGCAGTGTTACTATGTATCACACATTAATGACGTTCATATCCTCTACTGTAATACCCGATACCTCTCCACTGTACACGAGATCAGTACAATGTACAGCGCAAATAAATCCAATCAGAAAACACATTTTCGACAAAGCCTAAGCTGGACAGTAGAATATTTGCTTATCTCATCTTTGACTCCTGTTTTTTGTGTTTTTTCATATTTTAACATGGTCTTTAACCTCAAGGTTTTACAACGTGGTAAAAAGTTTGTCTTGCCGGGCCATAACAACCATTTTTGAATAGTCAATAAAATAAAAAAGGTGTTTTCTTTAATCCCACATATACACTCGGCAAGAGTTCTTAGCATCTGCTTCAACCCTTCAAAAACACACATAAATAATTGCATATGTCTTCTACTATGTTTTCCCCATTTTTTCACAATCAAAATTCTTAACGTTACTTTGTTACATTATAAATTGTACTGATTGCCTTATGTAACTCGCATTCAATTCAATATAGAAAAAACCTAAAGTTGATCCATTACGAAAAAAACACAAGAGCATAATTGAATACAAGAATATCGCTAAACCAATGATTGTTGTCCAGGGCAATGACTAAAAAGTAAACACCTTGATACAAAATACAAACAAATACAACCAATGTACGATCTGTTTCCAACTGTTTTAATTATCTTCAAATACAGTCAAAGAATACGTTAAAGTCTTGTGTCGTAACTCTATATAACTGAATTACTGCAAATGATGTCAATAATTGGCTTACCCTCTTGTCCTTTAAAGACAAATTATAAGAAGTAACTGTTTCAGTTGTTGATACGAAGAGAATTGTATTGTTTCCCATTTGCTTAAATGCTAACCCTGGAAGACAATGGGGAAAATGGTGATCAGTCTGTTCACTGCTGCCCTTCAAAAGGCAAAAAATGTACTTTAGGGTTAGGAAATAGATCACAAGAATACTACTGCTACGTTCCACTAAACAGTTTTGGTAAATCATAATAAAAACGCATAAAACCCAAATATTTACAGCTTTACCCTACTCATCCCTGGGCAATTAACTAATTGGCAAAAACAATTAATTACGGCAAATTTTTCACAAAAACATATTACTTTTATCAAAGTTACCATTGTTGAAATACAAGGATTGCCTTTTTAATCAAAACTGACAGATAGGAGAAAGTTACATCACAAAATTAAGTCAAATATTTAAATTCTCGTTCATTAATAACCGCATTGCTTAAAAACCCATGAGAAATTAGGCAATTAAGAATCCATCGAATAACTAATATGCCTATACTGAAGATTCTTACAAGTTTCGCATAGACTTCTGAGTGAAACCATTTTATCCAAATCACCAAACACAGAATTTCAATCATCCACTGTATTCCAATCCTCCAGATGTACGTACAGAAATAATGAAAGATATATATATATATATATAAATATATATATATAGTATGAGTGCTAAGCTCATTACCGTAGATGTAAATCGGCAATTTTACTAAACAGGGCAAACGAACGGGACATAAGACAAATACAGGGACAAAACAACATCAAAGAAAGTAAAACAATGTAAAAAAGGGAATGGGAATAAGTTTGTGCAGAAGTGTAAAAGAAACTATGAGAGATAACACAGTTCAGAAGACATGATGTGAAGAGGAAGAAGGAAACAAAGGGTAAAAAGGATGTAGGTAACCCAGATGGTAAAATGAAATCGTGGATATATATATTCTAGTCTTGTTGAGTTCGTTGATAAAATATATCCGAACAATATAAAATTGATAAGAAAGATCTTGAAAATTGGACCAATAAGATTATGAGGAAGGTAAACAAGAAAATCTTGGTACAAAAGACAAAAATCAAACCACAGCAAGTGAAACCAATCCTCAAATATCCTGAAGTACTTGCCTATTTAAGTGACCTCCAGTCAAAATTTGTTCTAGTTTGCAAAAGGTACTATATTTTAAGGTTATTGAAAGAAGTCGGTCTAGATACAAACCCTTCAAGTACCTATGCACTCACCAATACGTCTGTTGAAGAAATCGTCAACATTAGTGTAGAACTATGCGATTCCTATAACCTAAAAGTGAAACAACAGTTCTTTTCGTTGCTATTCATGTATTGGACTCCTAAAATGCAATGTACGCCATCTGGAGCAATCGTTGCTTCTGCGTCCTGCTCTACAAAAACCCTTAGTCATTTAATTTCGATAATCTTTAAGAAGATATTCCATCAGGCAGAAAGTTTTCACAGAAAGAGCATTTTTTTACCAGAATTATAACAGATTCTGGGTTATCGAAAACTCTAAACCTGTACTAGAAAGACTGCACCAGCTGAACAAGAATAACAACGCTATGTCAATATCCACCTTTGACTTCTCTACCTTGTACACAAAACTACCCCATTCAGATCTGATTGAAGTTCTGAATTCATTGATTGATTTTGTATTCAATGGAGGCAGGAAAACAGCAGATGGTTCTAGAAAATGATTGACTATGAAGGGAAAATTTTACTTTTTTACGAGAACAAGACATGGTAACATGAGCTACACTAAAAAACAAATAAAGCTCATGGTAAAGCATTTTATAACTGAACCATTCTTTAGTATTGGTAACCTTGTTTTCAAACAGAGGATTGGCATTCCAATGGGAATAGATCCTGCCCCTTTCTGGGCAAACCTCTATCTCTATTACTACGAAAGTTCTTTCATCACTAAACTGTCACGCACCGAACGCTATCGTGGATTCAAATTCAAGCACACCTTTAGATTCATTGATGATGCTTGTTGTATAAATGACCACGATGAATTTGAAAATAGTTACCGCGAAATATACCCGCCGTACTACACCTTAAATGTGAACACAAAGGTACACACGCAACATTCCTAGAACTGGATATTGCTATTAAAGATGGGATTTTCGTGCACAAACTATTTGATAAAAGAGACAACTTTCCTTTTTACATCGTGAGGATGCCTGATCTTTCTGGAAATATTCCAGAGCATATTTTTTATGGCTCAATATTATCTGAACTTTTAACGATAGCTCGTGCACCTTTACAGTATGATGACTTTATTCTCCAGAGCAAAGAACTTATTGTGAGGATGATAAAACAAGATGCATCTTGCTCCAAGATTGTCAAAAGATTCGATAAGATACATAAAAAACATAGTGATGCATTTACCTCACTCAACAAGAACGTAATTGTATTAAAACATGAATTGAAAAGAAATCTTTTACGTTTTAGGCTTTTCTCTCTCTCTCTCTCTCTCTCTCTCTCTTCACCCTCTCGGTATGTTTAATTCTTCCTCGTCGTTTACTCTTATCTCTCTCTCTCTCTCTCTCTCTCTCTCTCTCTCTCTCTCTCTCTCTCTCTCTCTCTCTCTGTTTATTTCTTTAACCTCTCGCAATATTTTATTTTTCCTTTTTTGTTCTCTCCATATGTACTCTTTTTCTACCACGATTTTCCTTTTTTCCCCCTACGGATTGTGTATTTCTTATCTTTCTGCTTCATGAATCTTACATTTTCTTCTTCTTTGATTTCTTCTGTTAAACCCATCTCTTCGATTTATTATTCAATTCGATCTCCACTCTTTTCATGGAGGTGGCACCTGATCAGTGCTGCTGGGCAGCCATGTCTGTATGTCCATTTCGATTTTAAATGCCCGAAATGGTTGACATGGTAATCGACTGATGATCCATGATATCTACTTTATTCTTAGTCTTTATCATCATCTTTATCATTATTCTTATTCATCTATCACTTAACATTTTTCATCACGCTTCACCATAGTTCTTTCCTTCATACATCAATATTTTTCTTTCTCTCTGCGGATAGTTCATTCTTATGTTTTTCGTTGTGTTGTCCTTTGTGTTGTGTTGTGGATTGTTCACGTATGGATTGTCCCATTTTTGTCATTTTATCAGCCAGTTCCATCTTATCAGCCAGTTCCAAGTTATCTGAGTGTTTCACTCTAATACTATATATATATGGATAGATAGATAGATAGATAGATAGATAGATAGATAGATAGATTGATTGAGAGACAGAGAGACAGGCGGACGGGCCGACAGAGACAGCCAGCCAGGCAGAGACAGATAGCAACATTGATTGGTGTTTTTCGGATTTCTTCGATTAAAACTATGATTAAATCGTCATACAGTTTTCCGATATCGCAAAATGACTCAATAGTTCAAGACAATGCAAAATATACTGTTTTTCTTGCACTAACAATCAACGCGCTTAATTTTTATTTATTTATCATTTATCATATTTAGTTTTAGGCTTGTATCTACAGCAACGAATCTTTATATATATTTAACGATATACACATTTATTTTCCAAACTATCTATTTATCTATGTGCCCATAAAAACGGTAACAGAAGGTAAGTTTCGGACACAAATAAAAAATACATAAATATAAACAAATTTTTACTTGATGTTCAAAAAAAAGTAAATAACTAACCCGTTATTGGAAATTTATCTTGGTGTATACTCCTCTGCCTGCTATTCCTACAACAGTGAAGACCACAACACAAGTTAACTACCTCGCCAACAACTTTAGGCTAAGAGACAACGCACAAAAATGCTTAGGGGTAACATAGAGGTACTTTTTAGTTGAATTTTTCAGATTTTATTTACATAATCCACCAAATGTATCAATTGAACAAATTTCAAAATAACTCCACCTACTTACACGATATGTTTTAATGGAGTATGCAAAAAAAATTGTGCAAAATGCCTTTCATTACTTGTTCAATAACCTTTAAACAATATGTCTTTAGTGAGACTGGTTAAAGAATCATATCCAAACTATTACCATTTGTTAATGTTTCCAAACATATGATGAAAATTTTCAATATGCCCGGGCCCGATTTACGAAACCATTGAAATTGACCCAAATTTCGATAATGCTTCAAAGAATTTTTAGTATCTAAAGGCTAGAATGTACACCTCCTTGACAATTTTTCATCAAATGGTGTAACTTGTTTGAACATTGTTCATAAAACACTAATTGGTTGAATTGTAAATGTTACTGTGTTGTAAAAGGCTGAAGAACATTTAAAACGCAAATCGGCACTTATGTACAATAAACTACTTGGTAGCACACACCAACAAAAAATACAGTAGTAACTGTATTTTTACCTGTATATTACACCTATATTTTTTCAATATTCCCTTCTTAGACTCATAAGACTTACCAGTTTATGTATTGCTCTTAATAAATAACAAAATCTTCCACAGTCTTAAGTACAATTTCTGTTTGTTTATGTCTACAAGGGGTAAGCTGCAATTACGAAAAACTAGTGGAAACATAAATCAAGGTCATTTGCTACACCAGATGATGCTATCAGGGCTACGTTCTTAAACTAGATCATTTTACAACATAGTCTTCCACTTGACCACCTAAATTTTATCCTGCTTCTATTGTTGATAGATAACGATTCTGAAAGATAACAGAAAAAATATTTTTTCAAAATAACAAGTTCTAGTATCTAGTAAACAACATACCTTTCTCTTGTAACATCGCCTTTTATCACGGAAATACTTCCATCCTCAAATCCAATGGCCATTAAATTCAAATTTTCATGCACTGTGATACACGTCACCTGAGAAGGATACAAGGAGTATTTGAATTAAACGTCTGAATAAAAAAATATTGCTAAAAGGAGGTCTTAAAGTGTATAAAAATTTAATTTCATGGCAATCACTGGAAACGTTAACTAAAATTGTGCTTAGTAAAATCCAAAATATCTATTTGTAAACGAAATGAAATAAGCACGATTTTGAGTTTTGTTTCTTAAGCACATTTGTTAATTTAGTGTTTCTTCCTCTCACATTTGTTTCAGCTTTAGTGCTATAAAACTGTTCTTAAAGCAATTTCCAAATTCATTATTACGACAGTGTAGGTTCTATCAAAATAGTGTTTTCAACTGGTTTTCGAATGGTGAGATTTCTTCTCAAAAATTAATGTATATAAGATAAAAAGTAATATTCAACTTTCTGATTAGAGATAGCCCTATGTCTCACAGTCTGTAACGGATCATCTATACTCGAAAATTCATTTTTGTAGAGGAAACACAAATAAATTCCCATCAAACATTCTTCTAGACTCAGGTGAGCTAGTTTTAAAAACCCCAATAGCTTGGTTTTTTAAAACTAACATTATTCTATTACTGTCGAAATGCAACGATTGGAGGTAAAAATTTATGCATATCTTAATCCCTCACACTGAAAATCAAATTTTTAATTCAAATATTATGGCCATTGATCACCAACCAAAACGGTTTTATAGAAAAGGTACACAGAGCTACAGTATTCTTCAATCCTAAGTACAAACTATTTCTCATATCTTGGCTACTATCGTGCTTTAATGCACTTTTTATCGAACATTATTGAATATCTTTGGTCCAATACTTTTCTGCTACAATCTATCTTTATTTCCAGTCCAACTGCTTCTTTCTTATTCTTCTCGTTCTGATATATATATATATATATATATATATTATATATATATATATATATATATATATTATATATATATATATATATATATAAGATATGATAAGTTGGAAAGAATCAAAAAACTACACAGTCCATTTCCACAAGCCTGTTTCGTGATTTTATTCACTCTTCAGGAAANTATATATATTTATATATATGGGACTAGGTTAGATTTATAAATGCTGAAATTGGGGTTTTTTTTCGAAAATGCAAGGCACGTTTGTCCTGATTAAAACCAGAGTATACGCTTTCGAAAGAGAATACTATCTTGCCATGTTTAAGGAATACGTGTTTGCCACATATAGTATGGCTAATATACCAGACAATTCTTCAACTCTTACCGGCACAGGATTTGCACCTGAAATAGTATTGTAATGGCGTACACACATTGGATAGCCATTTTTATCCGTCTAGAAAAAAAGAGAGCAATTACCAAAGCATCTGTAAGCAAAAAGGTAAATAGCGCAATTTAGAAAAAATGAATTGAAAGCGTATCCAAAAAATGAGCGAAATTCCTCTTATCATTGAAAAAAAGCGAGGTAACACGCAAAATACTTCAATCCATTACTCAAGTTACTGTTATGGCTATATATATATAACATTTTGTATAATATACATTAAATATAGACAGGTAATGAATATGTATTCAAGCAAAGACATATGTAATTAAGGCAATGTGGTCCGACGATGTAAAAGCTATCCAGGTATTTCGGTTAGTTGCAAATCTCTTAACCAGTCCTGGAACAAATCACGGTCCTTCCCAATGGGTCTGTGTAGGGTAAAGCATGGTCCCCCACCTCCCAACTAAAACACACACAAGATGGTTTTACAGTTATATTGACTTGGCCAGTGAAAGGCCCCAAATTTTATGCCCAAAATAGATTTCATGTTAACTTGTTAGTTACAGTTGACACCTAATCTAGGAGGAGACAAAACTAAAATCAAAATCAAGAAATTAATTTGAGAGACTGATTCGTGTGAAGCCACCAATGAAGAAGCTTAACTTATTAAAGAAAGCACTGCTCATTGCAACTCTGTGATAGCCTAAAAATTCTTTATGGGATTTGTATGCTAAAAAGGCTATTATTTCACCAAAGCCTCTAATTTATCCTTTCACAAAATGCTTCGACGACTGCCCCATGTTTCCTCCTTTCCGGTAATATTACAATATCACCTGCACTTACAGGTTCCATTTAGTTAAGAACGTATGATCTCCAAGTACATGTAATACCATGTGGTATCCTGGGTAAGAACTACTTTTTTCCCTTAAGTACTAAATATCTCATTCCTTTATTCTAACAAATAAAAAAATTTTTTATCACAAAACAGAAACTTTACGAAACAAAAATATCACCAAACAATTAAAAAGGTTCTTTTCAATTGTTAAAAAAGCTAATCATATTATTATTCTGGGAAAGCAAACTTGAAACCAAGGTACCTAAAATGAGAAAATGTTACTGCCAATATCAAATGGTGTATGTCTAAATGACTACTATAGGGCATATCAAACAACGTACCTATCAGCAGGGTAACCAAGCAGGAGGGTGCAAATGTTTCGTAAAAAAATTGTATTCTGAGATTCTGAGATATAATAGCGTTAAAAAACCGGCCCTGGAAAAGGCGAAACCGATGTCGCTTGCAAATATGAGCCTCAAAAATTATATGAAAGTGTGAAATTATCATGTACTCCAACAAGAGTTGTCCAAGCAGTACTCTTCCAGCCAATATCTGAATAGTTATTTAATTGTGGGATAAAATACTCCGAAAAAACAATCAATTGAGGGCGCGGTTTGTCTCAAATAGAATGTAGCTGAGATCGGGAAACAAAAATTTTGCTATTCTAGGCTAATATTTTTATTCTCAACACTTCATAAATAAATACAGAGGTCAGGTAAAGTAATCAATGTGCCCAAATTGTAATTACCCAAGATAATTTTAACTTACCTTGTCGAAGGTCCATACTTTTACAAGATGGTTTATACCCTCCTTATCCGCCTAAAAAATCCACAAGTACAAAATATGAACCAAAATCATCATCCCTATCACAACGCACTAAGAGGTTCAATTCTTCAATACCACCTCTGTTACGTTCATTAAACTTGTAGTAAAGGATACCAAAAACATTTTCTGACCACAATTCTACATTACAAATCCGCAAAGAGCTTTTTACCAAAGTCATAAATTAAACAATTGCATTTTACTAGGTATTGGCAAGTTTCAAAATCTCTATTTTGCATAAGAAGACAATGGCAACATGAAGACTGAATTTCTATTGCTGTATATAGTCCAAATAATACAATGGAAACAATTTAGATAAAATAAATTTGAATTAAAAACAATTGAAATACAACATTCTTATGGTGAACAAGTAAATGGTCGAATCTAGCGTATTTGTAACTGAGAATGCAAACAAAATGGAACGCTACCCTATTGTCATACCACCAACTAAAAGTGAAAAGATCCTGTTTTGTTTTACTGTGTTTATATATAGAGATAAATTAATTGTTTTTTACACAATAAATATAAGCTTTCCAAACTCAGTAAACGCTATAATGACCTATACACCCTTTCAAATTTTAGCACCGCAACCTAACAAAACGAGTAATACCTAACCCAACGAAAAGGTTATTCTTATCTAACGGCTTCTAGCAGTTGTACGTCATTCCGAACCTCAGGTTTATTCTCAAGGAATAACTACCAAGACAATACACAACAGTAAGGTATAACTGTAGTTAAGCCCATATTAAATCCTATACGTTATTACAGAAATATTTTTTTAAAAAATCCCAGCTGTGAATTCCCTTCGCCAAGAGAGAGAGAGAGAGAGAGAGAGAGAGAGAGAGAGAGAGAGAGAGAGAGAGAGAGAGAGAGAGAGAGAGAGAGAGAGAGAGCGTATAACATATAACAGTTAGTTCTCTGTATTACAATTAGCAGAGTAGCAAAGAGCATTATTTCAATATTGATAAAGAACCTTAACCACTTTACAATTTTCCACAGTCAATAATGTTACCTTCAAACATCAATTTTGCAAGTCTTTACACTTGTAATCTGTTATAAAGAGAAAATCAAAACTGGGTTTGAAAACATTACAAAACATTTACCTCTCTTGTCATCTCCTTATTTATTTACTTATTCATTTAATAGCTTTGGCTATTATATCTATATTTAGGTATCCTTCTACCCATTCTCACATCTTCTTTCTCCCTCCCTCTTTTGCTCGTGTCATGGCCAGAGTTTTTTTACAATTTCAGTTTTTCAAATTAGCTTACTTATTCTTTTCAAATATAGTCTTAAAGATTAGAATTTGGTAGCCTTTTCCAGCTTATGGAGCTTTGATTTTTTTTGTCAGACAGTGCAGAATATTGCATTCAGAACTGGAAGTAAATTTGTGGATATTCATCCTGTCCATCTCCAATCACAATTTTTTGTTTCACTAANAGAGAGAGAGAGAGAGAGAGAGAGAGAGAGAGAGAGAGAGAGAGAGAGAGAGAGAGAGAGAGAGAGATCGTAAAAGTAAACAAAATCCTTTTTCTCATTCAACTTTAAACTAGCAGGCCCAGACGGTTCGCATGAGATACAATAACTCTTAATAAATCTATACTCACCTTCTAAATTGATGTAGTAAAGTAAAAAAAATCATTTCATTACTACTCCTACTCAGACTGACTCTTAGTACCCCCAACTCCATCTTGTCGGATCTGGGCAAGGTTTCCGCTCTATCCAAATTTTAAATTTCTAATTTTCAGTTGATCGAACTTGGTATCCTGAATCCTCATCACAAATGCTACTTACAAAGACCAAAAATAGCAGACTATGCCATGCTGAAATCAGTAAAAACTTATTTTTACCTGAAATTTCAAGTCTCATGCACCTTTTATTGTACAGTATTTCGAATGTTGACCAGGCTCCTTACGATACTTTTCACTTTTTCTAACTATTAAATATATCCTTTTTCTCCTTCGGCATTCAAGTCTCATGCACCTTTTATTGTATTTCGAATGTTGACCAGGCTCCTTACGATACTTTTCACTTTTTCTAACTATTAAATATATCCTTTTTCTCCTTCGGCCTTAATTCGACGTCTGTCAGGTCGGCCGCTCGACATCACTTTCTCCACTTGACTTTTAAATATATCAGTTGTGTGAATTACGTTACCAAATTGATGGATATAGGCCTTCCAAACCAAATTACTATCTTAAAATGTTTCATATTTCTTATTCCTTACAAAGTTCCTATTTTATGGTGCATATCCTTATGCAACAAGACCCTGGTTGACGTTGACATCTCAGGCGGTATGTTTTCATTGGACTGGGGATAACCTTGACTGCTTCCAGTGTCTTGTTTCAAAGGTTGAGGACCCGTGGCTTAATGGTTAGTGCAACTGCACAGTAACCAAAAGTTCCGGGTTCGATTCCCCGAGCTGTCGAGGAGAATTTGGAACTTTGCAAAGAAAAAAAAAGCCATTGGTTGGCGTCAGGAAGGGCATCCGACCAAGAAATTCCTCACTGCCAAATCAAAGTCCCTCTGAAGGGCACCGTCTGAGCCCCGGTTACTGGGAAAAAATGACGTTAAAAAAAAAAAAAAATCCTGTTCACCATAAATGAACATTAAATTAAAAGCCCTTTTCTGTACTTAAAGTGAGGCATCCATCTTTAATTGGTAACAACAATGATAAATGGCAAAAATCTGGAGTTTTTTTTATTTTGTGACTCGACGAGCTGTAGGGAGGGCATAGTACGCAGTGTGAAGTGGCCTAGGAAAGTACAAGTAAAATTGTAACATTCACTAATGACAGTTTAACTCACTGGTCAAATGTTGCTTGATAGATATTGTCACGACTTCAGATGATTACCACCAAAAAACTTTTGGAAAAAAGTAAACTTTATTTAATGTGGATGTCCGACCGGGACAAAGGTAAGAAAAACTTAACTGTATTAGGAACTTCGACGCCTCAAAACTGGTGGGAAGGGCATTAAAAGAAAAGTCAATATATTTAGATACTGTACTAAGAATCATGTAAAAGGCCATCTTTGATACAATTTCTCGACCACATATATTTAGCAGGTGTGTTTCTTGTATAGAAATAAATTACTGGATCAAAATAATCATTCACAAAACAATGAAATTAGAACTCAATACACTGACTGCTTACCCCAACAGAAACAAGTAAATTGTGCTGTTTTAACTGAAAAAGATGTGAGACTTGGAGTTCATATGCTTTAAAAGAAGAAACTGTTTTATCCGACTCTACCAAATGAAGAAAACCTCTAGAATCTAAGAAAAAATAGTAACTTGATTAAAACGGATGGAAGACTACCTGGATAGCAGATTCGATGGAGGTAAACAACAATTAAATAAAAGAATAGTCAAGTGCAAGATTGGCTGAGCAGAAAGATAGAATGACAAACAGCAATGTGGCTGGGTACATGGATGGATGCATGGATGGATGCCTGGATGGGTGGATTAATGGATGGACTGATGCATGCATGCATGGGTAGATGCATGGATGGGTGGATGGATTAATGGATGGATGCATGGATTAATGTGTGGATTGATGGGTGGATTGGTGGTGGAATGGAGGAAGAAATGTAAAATTGGGCACAAAAATAGAAAAATATATGGAATATATTATGGCTGGTTTATATAGCTGTAAAATGTAAGCAAAGTCAAACATATCTAACATGTTGACTGCCTATGTCAAAAAAGAAATTTGTAGGCTTGTCATATGCTTGCAATAACTGTTAACAATTTTTTAGCTATTGTTTTAACAAAACAGAACTTATAATTATGAAGCTTATCATCTGTATATAAAAAAGTGTATATAAAAGACTACTGAGAACTACTGAACCTAGGAAGCTGAAATTTGGAGTGTGAGTCTATCTTTATCCAGGGGAGGATCTGAGATATAAAAGGCTGACCTCGGAGGTCATATTCTGGGGAATTAGGGGGCACTCGATCTCATTTTGAAGGTGAGGGAGGCCTCCAGTCAAAAGTTTTAATAAAATTAAAAGTATAAAAATTTCAAGATTATTTTTAATAAATAAATTCCAAAACAACAATTCAACAATATTAAAACTTTTTTTGAAATTAATAAAGTTTATTTACTATAAAATAACCTCCTTGACTATACAAGTCCACATTAGTATAGTGGTAGGTATCCCCACCTGTCACGTGGAGACCAGGGTTGAATTCCCTGCCAGGGAAACCTTTCTTTTTGTTTTTTTAAATCTTCTTTTTATTGCCAATGTATTGCCATAGCATTTTCTATTTGAAGTTCTAGCATTATCTTTTGTAAGATTATCAAAGTTTAAATTACCTATAATTTCTGTACCACACCCCAAGTCTTAAGGTAGTTGCAACTATCTGAACTGAAAAGGTCTACCATCCCATTTCTAATTGAGCAATACCTTACAAGTATCTTGATAGGGTCTTTTAGCCTACTAAATTACACTTTTTAACCTGAGCAACACCAGGTATGTCTGCTAGGTCTCTTAGAATTATGGCTTGAATAAAAACTATTTTTCCCTGTAACAAAAATATATTGACGGTTATATTTTTAAAAATATTACAGTATTTTGACCACAGGAAATAGGTGGGTTTTTTCAATGTTGCACCAGTTACATTAATTTGTGTACCAATCTCAAAATGCTTACAATTAATACACATCTTTAATTCAATGCTTTCACATATAGCTTCCTATATGCCTTACACTCCCTTGAAGCTCTAATCAGCTGAACAATATTACAATACTGTCCTATGTTTTACAGACATATGGCAAAATCAACTCAAAACAGATAATTGCTTCAGTACTATTTTTACAACTGCTGACATGAGCTTGGTAAAGTACAGTTTTAGAGTCCAAACTCAAAGCTTATTGAAATTCTAGTACTCAAGGTGACAAAATCAACTCTGTCATTAAATTTAACACATGCAGTGCAAATAGACTTTAAAACTGATATCAAAACCTTGGTTATATCAAAGGTTTTCCTGAAAATAGAATCCATCAGTTTTTAGTCAAAATACTTAAAATATTCCACTGTCATTATGTAACGGATTTGGGATGCTATATCACCAATATCAAGTTTTTGAAAAGGATAGTAAAGCACTCCTCTCCAGAAATATAAATGGGTGGAATTAATAAAATGTCTTACCTCCAAATATAAGAAATAGAACCAATAGAATCCAGAAATATAAATGGGTGGAATTAATAAAATGTCTTACCTCCAAATATAAGCTTTCCTCTTCCACATGCACAACATGAAATTGGCAAATCCTAACCAATAACAAAGTAAAATTGGGTTGTTGTAATTAACATCTTATCATATATGGCAAAAAATTATAGGCATGAATCTCCAATCAATCATTAATGGTGGCTTTTATGTGTTTCATTATGTGTCTAAAATCAATATATCTATTCTGAAGATCTTTTATTTCCAATAAATCTATTGATAATCATCAAATAGGATGCTGACAAAAAATCCTAGTAGCTTTGTCCCCCAACACCTTGAAATACCAGGCTGATCTCTGGCAGAGTTGTCAGTGTCATTGGCAGAAGTGCCTTTTTAACCTTGTTTGGAAACCCTCCTAGAGGTGTTATCTTAATAATAACAGAGATTATAGTGCTTCTTAATCACCATAAATCTTTTATGAGGGTCAAGGGTGGTAGACAGAATATGCTTTTGCCTCAGTTAATACCACCTCCATCACCATAGTTCTCAGTTAGCATGTTGCTGGTCTGTGTCTGGGTGATACTTTCAGGCACCTACCTCTATTTTCAATTTTTCTATGACAGTTTCAATCAAACAGCAAAGAACCTCTGGACGCAAGACTGATTCCTCATCTGTCAGTGTGGAATTGGGATGTGGTAGTACTGCCTCAACAGAGAATCCTTGGGGAAAAAACTGCCCTTGGAATTCATTGTATTGGATTTCCACTGCACATAATGCTATTATGAAAAAGAGTCATGTAATATAAAACCATAGTTTAATACTATGAAAACAAAAATTAAAAACAAAAATTAAAAATATCAGAAGCTTAATAAATTTTTAAAAAAGTCTACATAAGCAAATTAATGGGCAGTATAGAAAAATATAACAGAAAAATGAAGAAATGTTTATCAAGATACACTAAGCAGCCCATATGGCTAAAAAGCAAAGAAAAAGTAACCAAAAACAATAACAAATTATAAGGGTATCATCTAAAATGTGTTAAGATGAAAATATTAAAATCAGTGTTTGTAATTATAAAGCTCACCTCCAATGTCATAAAAAGCATTTTCTAGTTTATTTAGTTTCAGTTTTGGAAGTGTTATCAGTTTTTTTGTTGTTTTTAGTATTTTCCAGAGGATGATGGTGAAAATGATGACATTTAGCTCTGGTGAGTGTACTTAGCCATTCATTTCCATTGTCATGAAAAATGCAAGACAAAATAGGATTATGTTGAGTGGCTATGCTAATTTGATGAGCTGTGATTGTTCTGTTATCTAAATTCATTATACATACCATTTACTAATTGAAAGAAGTTATCCAGTGAACTAAGGAAATCTGTATCAACATTGTTTGGGCCATTATCATCATTATTGGTCTTTTGAGGTGTAGGAGCATTATCAACAGCAGTAGGTACAAGGATGTACCACCTTGGGTTGCCCAGGCCCATGTTTACCATCAATCTACATGTTAGAGACTGTCTTGATTGCAAGACCACAGTGCTTAACATGACCAAACCAGGAAAGGTTTTTCTCTATTAGAATGAGGTCCATATCCTCAGTTTGTTGGATGCAACACGGTCCATTTCCTCTGGCTTGATGTTGCATATCTGTCTGAGCTTAGCCTTGGCATTTTGCTGCAGATGTTGGTGATTTCTTTTGTCAAGGACCAAGTTTCACTTGCTTGGTCCATTTCAATTCTTACACTAAAGTTGTAGACATGACCACAAGTAGGAAATGTGGCAGGATAAAAGAACTGGCAGCTACTCTGTGAATGTCTCCTGGGTAGTTATCACATGTGTGGTTGTTAATAGTTCACATAATTGAGCTGCAGTTAACATGTCCCTTTGGTAGCAAAGGTAAGCTACTACCTTCCAATTGGTTGGATTCAACCTGCACTTCATTCTGTGATCTACTATTCATGAGAAGTGCAGTTCCTTGGCATCTCCTGCACCTGAAATTGGGGTCCTTAGTTAGGTCCCTAAATCCACTACATTCCTTGTGTACCCAGTCCTTGCAAACATTATAGAAGACATGGTTGGGTCAATGTCAGTGCATCAAACAGCCTGTGGAAACTTTCCCAAACTCTGAAGAAGGTCCAGACCTGTGCCACAGATAATGATCTAGGCCCTTCTTGCATTTACTCAGTCCCTTCCTCTACATACTTTTTCCAGGTAAGAAGCCTTGACACATTCATTATCTGGTCTGCAGGCAGTGTTCAAGTGACTCCAGTAATTTCTGTCAAAACTACTGCAGTAGGTGGCCTTTTTTTGTTAATAAAAACTCTTTTTCTTGAAATAGCAAATAGTAAGATGCAATCTCATATTGTTAACTGGATCAACAAGTGGGGCTGATGCATTTGGTGTTGCCTGAAACTGTTGAATAGAATGAAGGAATACATACCCATAGCTTTTGTTGTCAAGAATATGTTGATTCCTCTTTTCATTCAACAATTTTGTTTGGTTTTATCTGTGCCATTCAGCAATGGGATTTAAAGCAGAATTATGATGATCTTTTATTACTTCTAATGGCTCATCTACTTTCTCTCCTGGATTATCTAAGCTAGCAAGGTGTTACCCAACTTTTCAATACAACTGTCCAAGTGCTCACCAGTATTGTCATATTTTCCAAATTTCTCCAATTCAGGAATAAACTCATCATCAAATGCTCTATTCAAACTAAAAAGTAAACTTTAGTACTTTCATCAATTCCTTCTTGTATCTGTACAATACCATAAAAACATCTAATAAACAAGTGCCTCTAGACAAAATCCATTCAACTGTCAGTTACTTGAAAAACAAAACAAACCACACAAGATCAAAGAATAAGACACGACAGTGGGGACCAAGAAACAAGATAAAACACTAGGGATCATGCAAAAAATACAACAACTAGTAGTGCTACATTAGTATATGTGATATCATTATTACAGTAAATACTAATGTTTTATTGATACACTTAGCTTTTAACATTCTACAGAAGGTATTTACATCAGTACAAGCATAAGCAAAAAATATGTCATCTTCATTTGCATCTAACATTTGATTCAAATTCAAGAAATAAATAACCACTTACCTTAAGTTTGTCAAAATGTTGGCCAGAATGGGGATCTTTCAATACTTCTCTTTCAAAAAAATTAAACTTTCTCCACTATAATTGGAAAGAAGGATAAAAACCAATTAAAATTCTTTAGTGGTTTACTTTTGGAAGCCCAAACTGGTTTGGACTACAAGACAAAAACAAACAACGATCATGTTTTCATATTTGCAATAACCTGAAAGCTAAAACTAAGAAATTGTATGACCAACAACAAAATAAAGTCTCGGGAAAGCTGCTAAATATGATAGTACACATCCAGGATTACTTATATCGTTAGCAAACTTGCCAAACCAGGAATTAGATAGGCTATATAACCCAGAGCAACATTACAAAAAAGAAATTCCTTGATAAAAGCAAATCCTTAAAGTCAAAATCTACCTTGAAACGGTAAACTATTTTGCCGACGCTTCTCAAAACTAGTTTCATTCAGTTTCACTCACTCACCTCGGGTATGTGCATGACCGTAGACTTAGATACAGAGATGCCTACACATGTACATAAATAAATAGATAAGTAATAAATAAGGTATTTTCGTAACCTTACGTTATGATCACTGTAAGGACCGCAATTTCAAATTTTTTAAGGATCTGTAATGGTTTCGGAAATTTCCCGGGAGAAATAAACTAACAGTGGCACAACAACTAAAATTGTTATTTGGACCCTCCTCGATAAAAACCTAAGTAAATATGTAGAAAACACAGTACAAAAAAGGGGGTGGAAAGAGGTTTGTTGTTTAACACTCACCTGAAAGAAAGCCATCTTGTTGTTCTAACCACATCTTCATATCGAGGTAAGAAAAAGGAGGAACATTGCCCTCAGGATCGAGAGAGAGGCTTAAGGAACGCAATAATTAACCTTCGACAGGAGGGCAAATGTGAGGCTGTCCAAGGCTCAGACATCCCTGGGCGAAGGGGCCGAAGAGTTCCCAATAATACACTGTATCTCGCTATACTTATTAAACAAAGGATGAGTCCCCTCTGTTTGTTGTTGGCAATCACCATGCCATCTCAGAAATGGAAATAGCAACGCTTCAACGAGCACAACCACACTTTATGTAGAAAGAAAAAAGTATTGTATAAGCCTTTTCAAACAAACATCTTTTGGGTACAGCATGAATTTTTATCATTCGAATTATTAGTTAATGACAGGAATTTTCAGTGCCTATGTACAGCCTGGAAATACTTTCTGTTACCAGAACATTTGGGCAGAAAACGTTTCGGCAAATATTTTCAGAGCTGAGAAAAAGAGAAAATTGCATAAACAAACAACGTGAAATTGGAATAACATTGTCCACTGGTAATCTATGCGGCAATTGAAATTGTCTAAATATAAGATTAAGTTTTTCACAGAATGCTTTTAAGAGCTGTTGTACTGTTTTTACAGCAGGAAATGTGTTGTCTGTCTCTGTAAACATGTCGTACCATCAAGTGTTTAAATTGTTTGTTTGCCATTGTAGTCCAAAACGATCAATTGTTTGGTTTTCGAACATTTAATGATATTGAAAATACTTGATTGAGTCGCAAGCTTTTTCTGAGCTACATTTCGAGGGATTCTACTCCTACCGTCAGCCTGACGATGGGAGAAGTATTAACACCTTCTGGCTACCAGGGACGCTTGTTAATAGACAGATGCGATAAATAACCTCTGGGACGTAGACTCTATTTAAAATACTTGGAGCCTTGTCTAGGAAGTTCTAATAACCAAAAAATCCAGAAGAGGTCCAAACTATTGATGAGATAAAATATGTTTAGGTAAGAAAGGTTGTTATGATAAAGCATTCTCTAGGACCAACTGTGACTTTGGAATCTGAGATTACATGACGACAAATAAAAAAACAATGAAAACAGCTCCAACTAAAAAAAATTCCCACAAAAAGTACTATCTGATATATATTATCAAGTGTGCCATATTTCATGCTGTCCGCAGAACGAAACTATTCTTATGCTATTAAAATACATTGCCGTAAGAGGACTAAGGAAAGCGATATGACTTTTATCTTCAACAATATTTATATGTTAGAACCCTCTTTAAAGAGCTAAACACAGAGAATCATCCTCTTGGATTTGGAGTCAAGAATTCAGCCACCTCTCCCCCTTGCCGTTAAGGCAAATAATAGAACGTTTTAGCTTTGAAGCCAATATTTTTGCGATAAAAGGCCTCAAAAGACAACTTAACAGAAGCCTGCAGCATCTTTCCAAGAAAAAACCGCTTATAGGTCAGAATATGCACATATTATTTACTCCGCTAATGATGCTAGTAGCTCATATCATTGCAACACCTCGTCCGATAGGGGCGGAGCAAGATTGTCACCAAGCTTCTGTCTTTGTCTAGGTTTACTGTGAAGACCAAACAGTCCCTGGTACTCAACCAGCGATTGTAAAGGATAATATTCCAACGAGGAGAGTATGAACATCACACCACTTAAGAAAGCTTGAATTTGTTAGGTAAAATGCATAGCATGAAAATTGGAATAATGGGTTTACTTGGACAAGATGTTCCTAAATTAGATGACAAGGAAAACAACTGAAGTGTCATATATGGTGGTGGAAGCAAGCATAGTAATGGTTTTGGTATTTTTCTGAACCAGTTCGTTTCAAAGTCTTTACTTGAGTAATACGTATGTTAGGTAGAGTAAAGGTAGTTAAAATCTGAGGTAGACCTTTCAATTTTTTCTTCATACATATTATTGGTCCCACATCTACATCTACAACTGCAGATATTAAAAATTGTTATAAAGAACTAGATAAGACATAGGTATATTTTACTGTACAAAACAATATATAGAATATGTATACATATATATTTATATGAAATTTTCGGGAAACTATGAAAAAAAATAGTATTCATTTCTCGCTCTAAACAACCAGAAATAGTAGATTGCGACCTTCATAAAACATTTTAGTACCCTAAGCCAAAATACCTTTGACCGAAAAAGCAAAGAAAAGGGTTTTTTTCTGCATTTTCAGATGTCAGTTTATTTTCGTTAATCACAGACGAGAACGAAATGTTGTTTTTGTGAGCAGACTGCTTACAGAGAGGCCTGTAGAATATCAACAAAATCTAAATCTTTTCTATTTTTAGGCTTTCTCGGGATTTTTCAATAAAATCTTCTATAAAGTTTTAACACTAAATTGACTGGGTTGCTCCAATCACTGAACTTAGACAGCAAGGATCTCAGGGTATTAAAAAACTTTTTACTGAGAACAATGCGCAGCACTACGAGTGAGAGGCGACGTCACAACTGAAAACTCATCAACAGAGGTATCAAAAATGCTGTGTGCTCTCCCTATCCTCTTCAGTCTATATAGAGAGTTACCCAAGAGAGCTGGATGAAATGCCTGGTTTAAGAGTAGTACGCCACAACATAAACACTCCCTATTGTACTGATTCTACAGTTTTAATCGCCTTAAGTGATTCTTTCATTGTAGGTCTCCATCTTTGATAACAAGTACACAAACCTTTCTTTTTACTTTGGAGGCTGCTTTGACAACTCTGCTCTGGATTTCCGTAACCAGATTATTTGAACCGAATTACTTTCTCTAAAACATATTTGGAATAGCCATTACTCCACAAAATTGGCTTAATTTTACATATTTCCCCTGAAATTTCTCAGGAGAGCACCATGGACTAGAGTTCCTATCAGACCAATTTCCAACTTTTCATTTAAATTTAACAAAGATTTCTTCTGTGATTGTACCAAACGTGGCTAGATGACGTTTTCCTCTTTTCTTTCCCCTTCAATTTTTTCTTTCATGATTCTCATTAGTAATCTGTCTGAGATTGTGTGCTGCCCATTTTTTTTCTCTCNAGGAAAATCAGCTTTAGAAGCAGTAGCACGATAACATTTAGAAACTGCCCTGTTAATTTGATTTTCACATTTAGTAGAAACCAGTCCTATCCAGGGAATTTTGAGGTATATAGGGCACTTTTACTGGCCCTGTTTAATAGGATTTCCGTAACCAGATTATTTGAACCGAATTACTTTCTCTAAAACATATTTGGAATAGCCATTACTCCACAAAATTGGCTTAATTTTACATATTTCCCCTGAAATTTCTCAGGAGAGCACCATGGACTAGAGTCCCTATCAGACCAATTTCCAACTTCTCAAAGATTTCTTCTGTGATTGTACCAAACGTGGCTAGATGACGTTTTCCTCTTTTCTTTCCCCTTCAATTTTTTCTTTCATGATTCTCATTAGTAATCTGTCTGAGATTGTGTGCTGCCCATTTTTTTTCTCTCCATTGTTGATGCAGTACCTCTCTCTTCTTGAATTCTCCTCGGTATCTGCTAATCTCTTAATCTGTCCTTCCAGGTAGTTTTTAACTTTTTTACCATATTCACATTTCACAAGTGTTAGGCTTATAATTTTCATTTTCCTTTTCATGGGCCATGCCTTAGGTCCATACGATGGTACACTCCAAATTGGGCACTCCAAAATCCTTTTCCAAAAATTCGAACTTTAGCTTCTTGTCAGTGGTTCCTTTCTATCATCTAATATTGCTATTTTCAGAGCTATTATTCTTATTACTTCTCTTCTGCTGCTCCCATCCTTAGAGATACTGTTTCCAAAGTATTTGAACTGTTCTTCTTGTTTGACTATTTCATCATTAATTGCCACATTCATTTAATCTCTTTCTCTGCTAATCTTCATAGCCTTCGTTTTGTTGGTGTTTAGCTTTATTCCATCTTTTTCTGCTACTTCCTTCAAAGATGCTGTTATTTTTCAACCAACTTAAGAACTATTTTCCTCCATTGCCTGGTTGTACGTAATTTCACTGTTTTGAAAATATTACCACCAAAATTAACACTATCACTTGGTAATTCCTAGGATTCTCTTACATTTGCTTCAGCATATAAACTGAAAAGCATTAGATATAATAGACACCTTTGTCTAGCACCTCTTCCTATAGGTTTTGCTTCATCTTCTGTTAAGTAGCGAGTTACACTTCCATTTCTGTAAAATTATAGAGTCATCGTTTTACTTATAATAATTTAGGATGTCTACCACCATCAAAAGCTTTCCAGCAAGTTTCATTATTTGGATTTCTTCTGGCCTTTGCCTCTTCTTAATCCAAAATGGTCATCTCCAATAAAAGCTTGAGCTTTACTTTCAGTCCTTTTGATGGGAATTTTCAGCATGACTTTTGATGTATGGACAACAAGGCTGACAGTGCGATTCTTTTCACATTTTACAGCTTCCATTTTTTTACTTTAGAAAAACAGGCACTTGTATAACAAACTTTCTGGCCCTTTAAAAAACCATGATACATTTGCTAAAAAAGCAAGTTTTCATTTACCTTTCTTGGGCTGTGTTATTTCACTACTATTTAAACAGGGTTGCCATTAAAGGTTAGAATGATAATACGTAGGTTGATTTTCTCCACAGTCTTCAACGATTTTCAATTAAAAGGACTTAATAACATTCACACTCCTCCAATACAAAAGTTAATTTGATTCATCCAGGCAGAAGACGAAATTAATTTTAAGCCTCTGCTAACACCGTAGAACTTTATATTGATCTCTTCGTCAAGAAATCCATGTTCTTCTATGCAAATGATATCGGTGTTGTGATTGATTTTAGACTCAATGAGTTCGCAGATTTAATTTGTTCTTTGAAAGTGTACTTACATTCATTAAATGATGAGATTGTAAGATTTAAATTTGCATTCAAGCAACGTAAACTTTTGTTGTGGTTTTAGTTCTGTACCTTATTTTTCAGCCACTGTGGTTAGATCCGAAACCACTGTAGAACCCGCTCCTTGGTGACCCTTGCGACAAGTGATGCAGTGAAGAATTTTTACTTGCATTAGACATGATTTATTTTTCTGTGGCTCTAATAATCATTCGAGGACGCCAAAATAGGGTTGAGTCCAATGGTCAATTAACCAAACCAGTAGATCCTAGCCGTCGATCATAAGTGACTCATGCGCCTAGCATCAGATACCTTTTACCTTTAAGACCAATCGATCTTGGATGAGAAGGTACATCTATCTATCTATCTATCTATCTATCTATCTATCTATCTATGTATCCATCTACCCACCTATCTATCTATCTATCTATCTATCTATCTATCTATCTAACTATCCATATATCTATCCGTCTATTTATTTCTCTTTTTTCTCTTTCTTTCTTTTTCTTTCTCTCCGTGTTTACAATAAAAACGTTCTTGAAGTAGATATCTCCTATCATGAAAATGTAAAGTTGAGATTTAAATACACGTATTGTCCGCCATAAAAGGTCTAAAATGCCTCTTCAAAATGTTCAATAAACCTCATTCCTGATTGTATGGGAGGATGGGAAAACAAGACCCTGAAATTTTGAGGATACTTAATTTGCATATGGGACAAATCAGAGTTGAAGATTACTTCAAGAGGTACTTGCCCTGTGCTTTTTATCTATAGCTACATAAATGCTTTGGAAACGATGGGACAGAATCTTATTCGAACGATCATGTGGATGAGGAAACATAGTGATTTTCAAGCTGCTGTAGCTAACCATTGGGTATGACAAAGTCAAATGTTAATGGATTGCTTGTAGGAAGCCCCCACTGTCAGCTTAGACGGCATCAAATTTTCCACCAAGCAAACAAGGAAATTTTGATTTGGGTCTATGCAGTAAGTGTATAGAGAATTTATTAAGTAGCCTCAGTATGATGCCCAGAATCTGAACCCAAAAAGCATTGCCAAAAGATCTGATATCAATTAATTTTCTAATCATTATAATTGTTTATTATATTTAGATAGCAAGTCAACTGAACGTAATGATAATTTTTTACAATTATTTTCTATTTGATAAAGTTTTGCGGCCTGTAATCTGAGCAATATTTAGGATCAACTTTTTATTCTACTTCTATTCAAAGCAAGGCTGTGCTCCCTTTCTGTGCAAAGGTTTATTTTTCCAATTTTTTTTATTTGCAATCTTTAAACCTTTTTATTTATTGGATTTTTTTCGCTTCCAATCCTCTCTCTGAAAATATACAAACACACGCACACTCATGGTAGTCATATAATTGAGTGGTTGTATTCTTTATATGTTTTCAGATTGGTCTAATGATGTGTGAAATACACGGAAATATTTACTGAATTGTTGGTCCCTTGACTTCACACACACACACATGTTGTATGCCAATTATAAATGAGAAACGAACTGGGACGTAGTTGAAGCTCGAACTGGGAGCCATTTGGACGGTAGCCTATTGATTTAGTCACTCGGGTACTACCAGTCATTTGTCACGAGTTGAAAAGTACATAGTAGAAAACAGCAAACCCCAAGATCAGGAATTGTGAAAAGCTGGATTGAGGCAGGCTCATTACTGAACGCTTTTCAAATAAAAATCCTGTCAACAAGCAACGTGTATTTACTCTACCCATTTCACATCCAAATCTTCCTGTGTTTTATGCATGAGGATCAATCTCCCATCCTTCCGATTGAGGGTAAAATCTCCAGTTTTAGGGTTAGTTCAATTGAAGAAAACAAAGTTTTCTATTGAATTTCTCTGTTTTCAAAGCCACCATAAATTCAGTTCTCTTTCACTTGGACAGAGCTGTTCATAATTTGCACATGTAATCAATTGAAGTTATTAACGTACCGCAGGTTCATATAGCTTTTCTTCTCTTGTTGCAAGTAGGAACTCAACAGTCATAAGAAGAAAAGAATGTATTGCGATATTTACCAAAAATAAAGTATTTCCTACTAATACAAAAAAACTAATAATTCCTTCAGATTGTCACCATGTTTCCAACTTAGTAATAACGCAACTCACTGTCTTTTTAAAAGATTATATATGTTATTCTTTAAGCCCTTGAATGATACCTAACCAATAATAATGAAGTATTCATCAAGCTCAAAACTGACGTAAGTTACTATAAATAACAGGAAACACTTTACTACCACAAAGAAGATGCTCGAGTATTGTAAAATTGTTGTTGTGTATTTTACTACTCCCTTGAATCTTTCATTAACAGTGATGTAATCAATCTGGTTTCAGTTCAAGTCTCTGGATCTTTTTTATGTGAAAAGTCTCCGTGGATGCAACTTGAACCAGGTATTCATATCTGTGTTGCAATGGCTCCATTGCACCCACCTGTCATCCCTATTGTTCCTCTGGCCAATGCCAAATGGCCCCACTGTTTTTCCCTTTTGGTGACACACCACTTTTGCTTTTCGCCCTTGACAATATTAGAGATTTTTCCACAAACTAGCTCACAGTCTTAATAATCTGTTGGCCTCCTCATTAGGAACTGATTCAGAATATTTGCTGACAGGTGGAGGTGTCAAAAAAGTATTTCAGCATGCTCTTTTTCATCACGAATGCACGTTTGAAGCAGTTTGAAAAAAAGGAAATCTTAAATCGATCAAGTTATTCGATTAACATGAAAAGTAGATTTGTGAGTGTAGAATATCAGAGTTAAATCCTGCTTTTCTCAAAATCTGGCAAAGCAAGTTATCCTGGATAGTTGTAATATTGTATGCCTTGTATTACAAATAACCTGGATAACAAAATCGTAAGATTCGACTTTGCTCTCCATGCAACTTTCAACAACTTCAATTTATACTTTTTAACTTGACAACCTTCTCTAATTTTGAATCACAGTTGGAATCACAAGCTGTGCATTGATTCTCTGCTTTGTTGGAGCGTGGTAGAAACGCCCTCTGCAATTGTTCACACCATCGAGGCGACCAAAGCCGGGAACGTCCTTGTATGTAAATTACATTCAAAAATTTGTTTTGAGTGACGCGTTTGGGTCCACATTTCAAAGACATTGTTCAGATTGCAAGAGTTTTTGCTTTGTTTAACGTTGGACCTCTTGTTGCACCGGGAGACAAGCATTCATGGAAATAAGACATCATCAAATGCACGCAGCATTTGGATTACATGAAAGACTAGGAACTAAAGTATTTTTGTCATCAATTGTCAAACTGCAATCCTAATTTCATGCTGGGCAGTTACATTATCCAAATTCTAAACTGTGGATTCAAGTCTGGTAAGAAACATGATTGAAGAAAATTTCAAAGTGAGGTGAAAGGGGGGAGAAGACACAACCTCGTTTCACGGTGGCACTAGCCCAGATTGGTGTCATCCAAGGCCAAAAGCGAACTCGTTCCTTACATCAAATTTTCGAAGATATTTACACTAAAATCTTGGACGTCGCAATAATACGTTCCCGGTACCCAAATATACATGGGCCCCCTAGCCTTTTAAAACCCTGGTTTGTATCTAACCATCTGACCAGCGTCAAAAGACACCAGGTTACTCTGAGGAATCTTAACGATGTTTGAAAAACTGGCTTTCTACAAAAAAGCGTGAAACCTATCCAGTCCAAGGGAGTTAAGCATCTCCTCTTAGACAAGGTCAAACTGAAAATCAGTATTTTTAAGATCAGAAAGAGATGGCAGAATCTCTAAAGATTGCACAGGGAGACCAAAGAACACCCTGACAGAAGACCCTGAAAAAATGATTTTACTGTTCAATGGATGAAGGACATAAAGTGTGGTACAGTCCCACAATATTTATTATCCAAACTTTAACTGTCAAAATTAAACTAAACATCTGAATGTATATAACAAACAGTGTAATGTGATATACATGTAATGTAGTTTCTGATTTAAAACTTCAACTTGACCATAACTTAAACTTTAACTATAAGTTTAGCTATATCTGTTGAAATACAATTTGACTTCTACAACTGAACAGCCACTTAATATAAATCCAAAGTTACAAATTGCTGATGAAACTACGAAACCCAAAAATGACAAGCGTGATTTTCGTCTCTTCCCACAACATGCCAGAAGCTTACTATAATTATGCTGCTATAAACCATTGACAATAGGATTATGACGACCCTGAGTGAAAGCCTTCGGAAGGGTCAGCGTCCAGCGAGATATCTTGTACATCCCAAAACGATCTTCAACATTTGGCACTGGAAGATGAGAATGATGTACAGTGGAGATGCAGCAGCACAAATTGCAAAGGAGATGCAGAAATATCACCTGGACTCCTTTTGGACAAGTGAAAGCAGATGGACGGGACCAGACAGGACGAAGATTGCGACAACCGACATTGAAACACTGATCTACAGTAAAGGTGAGGAGCTACACGAGGGTGGTGTTGCCATCGCGTTTAGCCAAAAAGTAGGAAAATCACTTATTGAGTGGACTCCTATCAACAAGAATATCATAACATCTAGATTCTATTCAAAATACAGGAAGGTGACCATCATTCAAGTCTATGCCTCACACAATGAGAAGGAAAACACTGACAAGAATTAGTTCTGTTAGGAACTACAGGAAACAGCAGATGGATTTAACAAGAATGACATCGTCAACATCATGGGGAATCTCAGTGCCACGCGTGGAAGTGGTAACACCTTTCATGAGAGAACAATGGGTACATTTGTTCTAGAAACACAGAATGACAATAGAGAGAGTTTGTGTGACTTATGTCAATTGAACGGGGTGGTAATAACAGAAACATTATTTCCCCATAAAGACACCCATAAGGTAACATGAGTTTCAGCAGATGGAAATGTTAAGAAACAAATAGACCATTATATGAGCGACAGGCAGCGAAGGTCCTCTATACTTGAGTCACTAATACAGAGAGGAGCAGATGCAAACAGCAACCATTACCTGGTGAGGACAAACATCAAGCTTCGTCGTAAGTGACACACGAAAAAGAACAAGGTAAAGCCAAAACTCAACATGGATCGTGCACAATTCAAGCGGCTGTCAAACATCTGACAAGCTGACGACAATAGCAGAAAGACAAATGCCTCCCCTTTTTAAAGAGGCTTGTGCTGTCAGTACTGCTACATGAATGCGACACTTGCAAGCAGATCAAAATAGAGACAGAAAAACTAGAATTTTCTACACCAATTGTCTAAGGAGGATTTTTAAGATCTGAATGCAGCAGCACGTCTGCAATAAGACAGTTCTAGAAATGGCAGGGACAAAAAGGGTCAGCGAGGAGGTGAGTATAAGGGGATGGAACTGGATTGGTCAAGTATTGGGAAATGACCAATGGGATAACTGTGCTATGGCTCCCATGGGGGCACCTAAGGGACAAAAGAAGAGTTAGCGCCAAAAGACAGCCTGGTAAACAATGGTGGAGGTGGAGTGGAATGATGCTGGCTGGAGGACATGGAATTCAACACACCGGCCACAGTGGAGGAGTGATGTCCAAGCCTTTTGTGCCTCTTTGAAAAAAAAGATTTAAAGTTAGAGTAAGATGAAATCTAACTCCTCCATTGCCAGTCCCAAGCTCGGATGAGAAAGGCGGAGGGTTTGGCACGGGACCAAACACCCCTTCCCCTAAAACAACCACCCATTACGGTAACTTGCAAAGCAACCAAAAACAAAAACTACGTTTCCACAACCATGCTGTGTAAAATCCATGAATATAAT
>RDPX01000100.1:711546-742375 GCA_003991215.1 Morbakka virulenta
AGAGGAATATCCCTGCTCTCCATACCTGGGAAAGTCTTCGGCAGAGTTGTTTTAGAAAGAATCAGGAAAGGAGCAGAAGAAAAGCTGAGAAATGAGCAGGCAGCATATAGAAAAGGACATGGGACAGCTGAGCAGATTTTCATACTTCGAAATATTGTTGAACAGTGCATTGAGTGGCAAGCATCACTGTACATTAACTTTATTGACTTCCGTAAAGCTTTCGATAGCATCGACAGAGAGAAGCTCTGGAAGATTCTAAAGTTTTATGGAGTTCCAGATCTCTTCATAGAGATCATAAAGGAAATGTACAGAGAAAGTAGTAGTTGCGTCATTAACAACGGGCAGACATCAGAGTGGTTCTCTGTCAACACTGGAGTTATCTATATACTAGTCAGTGCTCACTATTCAATTGGAATTCAGTTCCTTCCAAAAGCATGGAGAAGATTCTGGAAAGAAATTAGGTTACTGCAGAATGAGAAAATCAGCATGTAAAAGAGTTAACTTGTAATTCTATATCCTTTCTACCTTGAATCACCTTAGAACCCAATGAAAATGCTTGAAGCAATTTTCGTGACTAATATTCGCAGGGTATTTCTAGATTCCAGGCTCCAAAACTAAGTGATTGAAGAAGTAAAATTTTGGACAATTATGCACTTTCGGAACACTACATTTTTCCTTCGTTAAAAATGGATCTAAAGAATATTTTGAAACGTATCATTAACTCACAGGCAATCAGAAGGCCTTCTTTTACGAACAAATACATTGCTGGGTTGACAACGTTGCTTCATCACTACTATTCTCGATGACATTACAAGGCGATATCGATTGTGCAATAAAACTGCAACACCAAAACGTGGCCTTTATTAACAACTCTTAATCATAATGACTTCCAAGCGTGGGTTACGCTTAAGAAAGAAACCAACAAAATCTTTTCGAGTAAATTTAATTTGGTGTAAAACAATAACAAAAATCTATATCTTTAAATTTCTACAAAAGCTAGAGATGTCATCTTTAAACTCATTTGTGTTTTCGTCAGCTGAAGCAGGGTCATGTGGAAAAGGAAAATACAGCAGTTACCTATGTTTTGAAGTGCTCAATATGACAAAGAAAAAAGTAAAGCAAACTTTGCTTTGTTTGCTGTTCCTAACAAGGAGGAAAACTCTAATGTCTGCAAGGCATGATGCAAGGAAATGCCATAATACATAGGAAAAGGAAGGTGTGGTAACTGTGATAAGCCAGAGAGAGAAGCCATCCTCCTCCAGTAAATAAGACCATTTCACCATGATGCAAATCCACAATCAAAGACCGATAAAGGACGTCAACGGTACTCTAGGACATCTCGTCTGGAGGACCTCGTCCTTTAGGCGTGAAGGTTGGTCACGGGCCGGGGCAGGCCGTCATCCTGTGGCTCTGACGGAATCTCCCCAGAATGTCAGATTAATCAGATCAAAGAAACAGAGAATCACTATGTGGAATGTGAGGACTCTGTACTAAGAAGGAAAACTCGACAATGTGATAATGGAGATAGAGAGGCTCAAAATTAATGCTTTCGTCTTCTGTGAAAATTGGTGGAAAAATGCAGGACATTTTTTTTTTCGGAAGCGGTGAAATACCGTGATCTACTCAAGAGGGGAACAACATCTCAGAGGATTAGAACTAATCTTGAACAATGATTTCTAAAAAAACTGTTTTCGTTGTTTGGCGGGGATAAGATGGTACACTTCTAGTCAAAATCAAATCGAGTCAGTCTAACATTAATCTCATTGTGGCCAATGATGCCAACGATGAAGGAAAAGACTTTTCCTGTATGGCATCAAATTGTGGAGACTCTCATCTTCAACAATCAAGAATATCAAAGTCGCGGACATTTGATTTTATCATAGAATGCACTACGCTCCTTACATACTACATGAAACCAGGAACTCGATGCTCCTATGTGTGGAGAAGATTGCCAGTTCCTTAAAATCATTCAAACAAAACAGATCAGCATTGCCTGCCATGTGATCAGAAAAAGAATGATAATCTTTTTAAATGAGCAACTGCTATTGAAAAAGAAATTATGATATTGTATAAATGCCTTAACCCAGAAGAAAGGTGTGAAAACATCAAATATTAAGAGAAGATTAAAACTAGCACAGAAGAAAAAGTTTCTAGATGATACTATGTCTTCATCCTTGTGTCCAACAAGAGAATCAAAATCAAAGAGAAGACCTGAAATGAAAGCTCTTCATGTTGTTAACATGACTTCGGTTAGGTTTTACTTTACAGCACACAGCACGGGTATTCAAGATAACAAACTGTATCACCACATGGTCAAACTGTATTTATTTCAAACTAGGATGTGTGCCAGAGTGACCATCAAAGCAAGACCTACAAAACACAATACCACAGTGTTTTAAAAACACCTACCTTACAACAAAATGTATAATTGATTATACAGAATTCTTTTGATAGAGACCAGCTAGTCTCCCTATTCAAAGTAGTCTGACAATATATTTTCCCTTTTGTTTTCCCCACTTTGTAACGTGACCATAAATTTCTCCCCTTGTGAAGCCAGCAAAAACTCTAGGAAATTCCCCCATTCTTAATCTTTGGGTACAATACTTCGAGATTTGTTTATTTTTCATTTTATTTTTTATTTGTTTATTTGTTTGTTTGTTTGTCTTCTTTGTTCTGCTGCTAATCCATGTCTGACGTTTTGTCAGTGAAGATGTTCCGATACCCTATTTTTTCTGCTCATTCATTCTACGATTCCTTTGCTGTTGGTGGTGTTTCTTATATTTTCTCATACACACCTTTCCTGTTTTTCTTAATTTTGTACGATTCTGTTTCATCGGTAGTTCCTGTTTAAATCTATATATACGCTATAATCTCACATGTAGTTTTAGTTTTAGTCTATGCGAACAGGTAGCTACAATTCTGTGTTCTTTTTCGGGAGTTTACGTTTTATTGGAACAAAAGCTTTGAAAATAAAGTTGTAGTTTTTGTTGTTGTTGTTGCCACTCAAAGCTGTCTGCCATCACACAGGCCTCAATCTTTTGCATGCGATAATCATCACGTCGTGGAATTCGGGAAAGGTGCATTGTGTATTGGTGCGTGTGTGCAGATTAAACATTAGAAAACTGGGGGTTTATTTTGTTCTTGCCTGAGTTGCTATATAAGCAAACATGGACTCTTGTAATAAGTCATCAAGTGAAACCTTTTCTGTCATGGCACGTTGCGCTTCATTTGCTCAACAGTAGAATGTAAATCGTAGAAAATGTCTATTTTACAAAACAAGCCAGAAAATACCGTCATAGTTCCACAGGTCGGAATTGCAAACCATTATCGTGAACTAGAACTTGACCCAAACCTTGCCAAAAAAAAGTCTGCAAGAATGCATTCAACCTATTTCGTGTGGTAATCAACCGAAAGTAGCAGAAAATATCTGTTAACACCATCAAGAGTCCAACTGTGTTAATAGCTTCACTTTCTCAAAGTCTGTCTGATATTCCACAGGTCAAACTGGCAAGTCGCATGATTTGTAAGTATTTTGTCCACATTGGAACAAACTTTGCAATTTATGCAAAAAGTGTTTGCAGAATAGTCCAGCTTTGGCGGCAACAAATAGGCATTTACAGATGCACTGTTTGATGCGAAGAAAAATACCTAGATGAGCCTCGTGTGTTATTCTAAAATTCGGCTGCACAAGTAGTTTGGGGTCATTGGTCTTCCAACGCGGTAAAGAACTCTGTCAACAACCTGGTTCGTCACGCACTCAGTCATCAGGTAATATTTCAGACTGTCATGAGGCGCAGGCGAACCAATGTTGTGAATATACATACATAAATACATACATACACATACATAAAAACATACATACATACATACATACATACATACATACACACACACGCATACATACGTACATACACAAAGCTTATTTTGTAAAAAATAACCAGATACCTGAAATGACAAAATGATATTGTTAAAATGAAATTCAGTTACCAAAGTAAAAAAATTTAACTTGATGGAGAAAATTTTGCAGTTTTGGATTAAACATAGCCTATTGCATTTTTGAGCATAATTTCGAGGTAGGGTCACTGGAGATAAAAAGGTGTTCGTGTGGCTCATCGTAAAAGATAAAGACCCAGAATTGAAGAATAGTTGAACTGGACAAGTCCTCAATTCAAATGTCGTGTGAAAAATGCTGTTAAACGTTTCTCTAATTATGAGAGTTGACATGTTGGGTTTTGATTGTAAATTTACGTGAGAACAATCAATAAATGTTACTTTAATCAGATGTCTTCGGCGGCCGTCGGTACCTTTACAAGTACAACATTAGCCAGGTCATTACAACTGTGTTGGAGACCTATCTCATTCAGCTTTGAACACGGTTGAATTTGGTAGCTTCAGAACTTTCATCCGTGGTCAAAAGCCTTTATGACATGGCTGACTGCCCAATGACATTACAGGATGGGTGTGCTGTTGTTGGTGAGGATTCACCGTTACAAGCAACGCGTGAGAGTATTTCACAACATTGGTTCGCCTGCGCCTCATGACAGTCTGAAATGTAACCTCGTGGATGAGTGCGTGACAAACTGAGGTATGTTGATGGGATTTACAGCCTCATTTGAGCATCAAGGATCGGACTATTTCAATAGCTGGCCTTTCTCAAAGTCTGCCTGATATTCCACAGGTAAAACTGCTAAGTGGCGTGATTTGTTAGTATTTTGTCCAAACTGGAACAAACTTTGAAATTTATGCAAATAGTGTCCACAAAATAGTCCAGCGTGGGCGGCCGCGGACGCACTGTTTGGTACAAAGAATACCTAGATGCGCCTCTTGTATTATTCGCAAAGGTTCCTGCACAACGAATTTAGGGTGTTAGGTCCTGATGCTGTTGACAGATATTTTCTGCTGCTTTTGGTTGACTACCACGCTAAATGAGTTGAATGCGTTCTTGCAGACTTCTGTTTTTTATGCTAGGTTTGGGTAAAGTTCTCGTTTCTGATAATGATTTTCGATTCCGGCCTGAGGAACTATGACGGTATTTTCTAGCTTGTTTAGTAAAATAGACCTTTTCTACGATTTACAATCTACCCTCGAACGGAGCGCAACTTGAAGCCAGTTATACAACGCGCTATCACAGAAAGGGTTTCACTTAATGACTTATTACAAGAGTTCATGTTTGCTTGTAATAACACAACTCAGGCAACAACAAAATAAATCCCCAGTTTTCTAATGTTTAATCTGCACATACGCACCAATACACAATACATCTTTCTCGAGTTCTTTATATCGAGGCCTGTACTAAGAAAACTTTACTTTTGCTTAGCAGCTTCGACGCGTCGGAGTCGAGGCTTTACATTTGAAGTGATTTGGTAAAGGATCCTTTGGACCACAGCGATAACATATCTTCTATTTAGGAGGAGATGAGGGGTTAGACAAGATAGTAAGTACAGGCGAACTCGAAGGCATCATAACCAAGGTATTAGCCATTTAAATAATAGGATCGTTCAAGCTCACGGGTTTTTGGATACCTGATTCTTCTCGAGATTGGTCGGATGACATTCCGCGAATAGATTTTGAAATCAACAGTTCTTCAATAAATAGTTGGCAGTTGTCGACAGAAAACGTGGACTGTAAACCTGCCAGCATGGGACTTTCTGAAAACTCTGACGAAGTAAATGGTGATCGGTATGACCGAATATCTGACAGATATAGTAGTAAGAGGCTTGAAATGTTGTAAAGCCTCATCAGGTAAACTGTGTGTGACAGCGTCGAAGGCATATATTGACATAAAAGAGAATACTGTACCAGCTCTGTTATCAGCAGGGAAATTAGAAAGACACGAAGAAATTACTGGGAAAAGAGACCACTGAATTCTCACCGCAATAATTCAGTTGGTGTTGGCGTCCGACTGTTTGACTGAAATACTAATGGGAAAAATTAATGCCCAATAAATTTCCCTTTGCTTGTAGTTTTACGTTAACAATGGAAAAAATCTACTTCAATTGGATCAATTGATTTAGCTCATTTGAACCTGTGTGCTCCATTTTGTACTTTAGGATCCTTTTGGTCACACCTCAAGCAAAATTATCCAGTCTATTTCAGCTGGGCACAAAAATCTGCCCTCGTTTAGACCGTAATTTAAAGCTGGTTTCAAGCTGGTAACATTGGTGTATCGTCTTGGGTAGTTTTTCTCACTGAATGCTTATGGGTTTGGGTATCAAAAATTAATTGTATGTGGGTACCGAGTTCGTGGCTATTATTTTCAGGTTTTGTAGTGGAGTGTAGAATGAAAAATTCAATATGTTGAGGATATAATTCGTACTTCTAAATCCTATCTGCCGTGAATCACGTTACACAATAATTTGCATAGAATACGTTCGCTGAATAATAATGATTTAGTAGTTTTGGATTCCAGGCTACAAAACTAAATTAATGAAGAAGGGAAATTGTGGACAATAATTGAATGAAGGAACACTACAGAAAAATAGAAGGAAATGAAAGCTGGAGGGAAAATAGAAGGAAATGTTTAAAAAATATGGGAACATGAGATGTATTCACATTTCTTAAACAAAGCACAAGAAGTTCCTTTTTACCATTCTTTCCTCATTAAAAATGGCAATTTAATATTTTTTCTTGGCTCTTTGGGGTGGTTCCTCTTTCATTTTAAGACCAGAATTTTGTTATCTTTTCATAACGAAAATATTTTGTTTTTCCCTATTTAAGCTGCTTGGTCAGTTACTCTGACATTTTGAGTTGAGTGTCATTAATTTACATTTGCGTGTGTTTTTTTATATTTTGACTCTCTTTCTTGAATAGTAGGTTAACTTATGCAATGAGTTATACAGAGAAATCCAAGTGGAATCTTGTGTTCAGGCTTCAGGCTCGATTTAGATCGTGTTGTGCTTTTGCCATTAAGCATTCTGACCAGAGTTGTCAGAGTTATAAACACTGCAAATTTCTGTTGTTTTACTCCTTGGGTCTTTGTGAAGTTTTATAAAACGTATGTGCCCTCTCCTTGAAAAAAGGGATCATTGTGGTAATATCCAATCCACAGAGACTACATAATAAAAGAACAGAACTGGTATTAAAATGGGGACAAGTAAACAGATTTTTTTCTTTAAGTTGAGAAAAACTCCAAAGAAAAACCTCAAAAATTTTGGATTAAGTGGTGGAAAAAAGCAGACATAGAGGCCTGGAATTGAACACTAGAAAAACAGAATGTGTGGTTATATCAAAGCGGGCGACAACACCAGTTAGAACGATCGTGTGTTCAGGTGAAAAAATACAACAGGTGAACAGTTTTCGATATCTAGGAAGCGCAATAACATCAGATGCAAAATATTTGTTCGAAATAAAAAGTAGAATTGGAATGTCAAAAAACACATTCAACAACTTGAGAACAATCTTTACCAACAGTAACATCAGAAATGATACGAAGATAAGAGCTCTGAAGTCATATGTATGGTCTGTATTAATATATGGATGCAGAAGCTAGGCTCTTAGTAAGGATGCGGAAAGAAGACAATAGGCGGTTGGAATGTGGTACCTAGGAAGGATGCTAAAGTTTTCGTGGCTGAAAAAGAAATCAAAGAAGGAGGTGACGGAAACAGCAGATTACAAAAGATCGCTCATAAAAACAATCCGTGAGAGACAGCTTCAATTTCTGGGACACGTATGTAGGAAAGACGGAAGGGAAGAAAAGCAGGGGCAGACAGATAATAACATTCATGGACAGTCTTAATCAATGGAAAACGCAAAACACATTAACAAAAGCCGAGTTGATAAAGGACATAGACAACAAGGAGATTTGGCGCTATGGTCGTCGATGTCTGTTCCAGACCTGACACTTAAAGAAGAAGAAGAAGAGAAGAAGAAGAACTTGAAAAAGGACAAATAAATTTAGGGGCATTTATCCTGAAGGCCAACTTTAATAATTAAATTGTGAACTTTGTTTCTTTTTATTTTACATGTCTCCTTTTGTCTGTGAATGCTGAGCACTAATCAAGGTAATCTTTCAGTTGTTTTTCATTTGCATGTGTTGAGAAAGAAGTGGCTAAAGCCTAAATTTTGAGCTTGTTACTACCCGCTAAGGCAAAATAATTAATGGCAAAATACTGGTCAAGAACGAATAAAGCAAATACTTTGACCCTTGCACAAATCGCGAGACCCGAAGACGCGACTTTTAGTGTGTCTAAATTTATGGGATAACACCCTGTTCACTAGTGTTGTCAACAACATCTAGCTTAAACAGCAAAAAACAGTCCATTTAAAATCTGTTTCCGCTTAAATGTCCAAAGAAGTCAACTGGGTCTTTTTAACTGTTTTTTCTAGCTCCAAACACAAACTTTTCAGAATTTTCACTTCAGTATGTGAGGATGGAGGAAGGTTTACAAAGCCAAAAGAATGAAATTTTTATATTAATTGGAAACATTTAGTGAGCTAGTGCAAATATGTATTTGAAATTATGGCAAATATACTGCAGCCAAAAATAGAATTATTGAACATATCTTGCAAGGAATGTTTATACTGAAAATTTGGTTTTCAATGGAGAGCATATGATTAAAATGTTTCTAAAAATTAATTAGGGGTGCAATCCATACTTAAAGCCATCTGATGTGTTGATCATTTGCAAATGGAGTTATTGTCTATTCTTGGTGCCTTATCAAATTTGAATACCTTGATTTTGTTTTAGTTGATTTTCTTAATAATCATGCTTACGCCAACAACCCATGATGAAAGTTGGGGTTTTTTTTACATTGATAGTATTTCATAACTTCAGCTTCATTTTATTGTTTTTAAAGATTTGATTGATCGGGATTTCCATCTTTGTAAATTACTGCAAAGAGTGATATGTAAAAATGTGCCGAACAGGGCTAATACAGGGGCTCTGTATGGAGGGTCCTTGTTCTGAGGTTTAGGGGGTTATTAGGCTATGGACATGTGGAAGACAAAATATGAAACATTGGTGTTGATTGAAATTGAAAATAATTGAATTATACATATACTTTTCAAAAAAATAGTTCTACGATGAATCATTAACTTTTATTTTAATTTTATTTTTCTTAATTTAATTTAATTTAATTTTTTAAAAGCTATTTGTTGCTCCGGGAAGTTACACACACCCCGATCACTTAATTGTGATTGAGATAAACTTGAACCCCACGTCAGGGATTTGGTCTTTGCTTACATTTATTTATTCACTCGTGCACTCCCCCTTGTGCGAGGCGTTGCCTTCTTCTTCGTGAAGAGGTCTGTTTGGGGGTTGCTTCTTTGATTATACTTCGGATTCCAAATACATCGTTAAAAGGCTTGAGATATTGTCACATTTGTGTTCTGATATAATAGGTGGGTAATTTTGACAAATGCTCGTAGGTGTATTAGGATTTGGGGCAGCTGCGGTATAATCTGGCTGGGGCTATGGTTTTTCTTGGTCTTGCAGTTGATTTCCAGAAAGAAGAATTTAATTCTATGTATCAGATAGGTATTTTACATCCTTCAATGATAAGCACTAATCACAGGATGATTGGTATGTACATGCGTACGTACTTGTAGAGAAAAACCTAATGACCATTTGTTTTTAGTCCCTAATCTGCAGCTTTGCTTAAGTTGGTGACCCCTAGTATGAGACTGAAAAAATTGACAGTCCCCTCTTGACGTCCATAAAGTTTGTGTGGTAAAGAATGGCGCGCTGATGTTATAGCTATTACTAGTTTGATAGCATAATTTATTGATTGCCAAGATAGCATGTCACTACAAACCTGCATTGATCACATTCTCATCGGAAGTACATGTATATGGGTAGATTAGCTAAGATGGCTGAGAGAAATTCGTCAATTACTTCTATGTATTAAAAATGGCCGTCGTTTAGTGAAATAAAAGAAATTCTTACAATTACATATTTATAATGTTAAGCACTATTTTAACGTTGACAACATCTACTAAGACTTGAGTGCAAAATGCCCGTAGATTTCAATTATTGCCCTGTCTTTGACACGTGCTCGTATGTCTGCATTTATTCGGTACTTATCAGTCAGGCACTACCTCAAATCACTATCTTACAACGTCAGAGCACTTCCAAAATCATTATGAAATACATGTGGACACTTCACAAAGAATAGAACGCTAGTGCCCATGGTTACAAGCATATGAATAAACAATTCAGCACATTTAAGGAACCCTCAACACAGTGGACTACTGTTCATGCAGCACCACAGAAGATATAAATTCCACTGCATCTGGTATTACAAAAGAGTACATTTTTCACTACGCAATAACCCTTGCCAGTTACAGTCAGTTACAGGACATAATGAAACATAACAGGAATAGTCCTGTATTGCAGTGCTTAGCAGAATTACTTCAATCTAATCTATGATGTATGTTCCTAATGTGATGTAAAGAAACTTCAGATATATCGCAAATTTTGCAACAGTTTATTTGCAATCAAGACAACAAATTCGTTAAGCTCACCATCAGGGTTTAAATAATACTTTGGTTTACATAATTTGGGCTAGGTTTTAAGCTCCAAAGAGAAGATTTCATGACATCAGTAGTTATCAAAATAATATTTGTTCTTTAACAAATGGTATTGTTGCATTTTATTCATACAATGGTTTTGAAGTTTCAAAGTCCATACAGTTGGTTGACTTTGGTGATAAAGCCTCCATTTCCAAACAAAGTTTGGTGGTATCTAATGAAAAACGCCGATCGAATTCAGAAAGAAAAACATTAAGACTCTGAGCATAAATTTCGAGATTTGAGAACGGTTAGTCTCGAAAGGCATATGCTTAAAGACAATAAAATCACTGAAACATTGGGAGGCAAATGTGTATCGTCTAACTCTTGTCTTCAATGGAATATTATTCTCAAACCTAATGAAGTTTTAAAGCATTTTCTCTCGTCAAACTCACCTCTCATCGGTTAATTTCTCTCTCGTTGTGTATATGACTGACAAAGGCGAAACAATATTTTCACTTGACGCTTGAAACTGCTCAACGAGAACATTGAAAGCCTTTACAATTTTCAAAAGCATACAATTGACGAAGGGAAATGGATAACTGGACATTTGACTAAGAAGCCCTGGGGCTGAGGCTTTGTCCCCACTCGTGATCTTTTTGCTTGTCGCTGCTAGCACAAAGGCAGGTGTGATATCACTTACCTGCTGTTAATATGCAGGACACTGTCAAAATGACCTGACCATTGTGTCTCAAGGAGGTCTTTCAGCGGGCTCTCCTGGTGTCATTCTGACATTCCTTTACTTTTGAAAAAGTTGTCAAGGTGTGAGGTTGTGGTTAATCATTCTCTGATTTCTACCATGCTTTTTATCATCCCGACAACGTTTAGAAAAATTTAATGCAGAAAGCAGTGTACATAAAGCACAGTTTGTTTGCATAACTATTCATGCGAGCTTGCAACACACCAAGCGCCCCAGACTTTACTGTCATCATGCAACTGTGAAATTATTCCTTCCAAGGAAATACGAAAATGTTTGGAGTATTTTCAACAGAACTTAAACTACTTCTTGTGTATCTGTCCTCTACCCCTTCCATATCAATAAAATGCTCTTTGATCGTACCCTCAGCTGACAAGAATTGTATAACGAGGCCTTGTATTTCAATCCGATTTTTATCGGTTTTCCTACCAGCTATAATCGTGTATTGTTTGGCTTCTCTCACACCAGCTGCAATGTTCTTTTTCACCAGTTCAGCCAAAATCGAAATAAATTCTTTTTGGGTTATTGAAGAAGTATGTTTGATATTTCTCGGAAGGTGTTGGGAAAGTTTTTTCCAACTTGATTCTAACTGGAAAATGAATTGTAAGAACGCTTTAAAAAACAAACCTTCGCCCGATCTGTCAGATTCGCCACCAACACGACATGAAAGACCATTCACACATAAAAATCTAGTTACAATGAATACGGCAGAACAAACACATTTTCTGCTCATCGATTACCAACACAAATTATTGTTTATCGATTTGTTACTTCTCTCAGAATAATTCGATCAATTTTCTATGACATTCTAATGACCTTTTGACAAGTCGTGTTTTGAAAAACCTTTTAATTTAAAGGTCAACAGTTTCTCATCACACAAAGCCAGTACACTTCAACGTCCATTCAGTATGTTCAGAAGGGAATAGGCGACAACCAAAACAAAACGGAGGATCTTTCTCAATATTGTATCCCAACAGTTCATGCTTGCTAAAGCAGAGAGGATTGAAGTATTTAACCTTTCCGAAAGTTGTCGGATAAATATCTAGTTGTGGTTGATTCAGAAAAATTAGTTGTGGAAGAAAGGTAGTTCAGAAGAATGCGCAGACTTAGATGAGACGGTCCCATCACCAGGCATTGAAATTTCTACATTACATGCATCATCAGCACTTGTTAATACAGACGTTTAAGATTGAGAACCAACATCTTCACTGGTAGTTTTGGTTTTATCATAATCTATCAAAGCTATATTCAAAACAAATTGAAGATACGTCAACGAGATAAGTGGTAACCACAATGTATAGATAATTCGACCTTTCTGTTCTCACCAGTTCTTTCATCTAGAAACAGAGTTCAATGGAAAAGAATCAACTCTTTCCACCTCATTGTGTATCTTCATAAATGGACAATAGATTACATCTCTAAATTCCTCTACAAAATAGTCTTATTTGAAGGAAATAAACGGGAGTACACTCATAACCACATACACATTTAGGAAAGGCTAGGAAAGGTCTTCCAAAATTATTTAATTGTAGAAGTCTTTACTGTAAGACGATTTCCTTGAGATTAAATAACCAAAGTTAACATTAAAATTAGAGCTACGGAAGCGGAGATAATACTGCACATAAAGGTTAGGGTTGGTAGAAGGAAAAAACGAGTGAACCATTGACGTTCAGTACACGTTATAATTTTTATAATAAAATTTTTTCAGGCCAAGTATTAAAATTTGAGGAGAGAAAACACCACACAGAAGATGCTTAGGGTAAGGCAAGAATAAAGGCGAAAAGTAAGCCAAGAATAAAGTTGCTTGGTAACATCAAAAGACGGACTGCCATGTAGAAAACATGTAGAAGAGGTCTTTAACTTAGCAATTGACAGAAAAGAGTGGTGGAAATTGATAGAGGATTTCCTTAAAGTATTGCGCATGATGATGTTATTGTCCGAACAGTCCTGAAATTTCTATCACACTGCAGTTTGAACATGCATCTTATTATTGGACATCCTTATGGTGCTAGGGGGAGTATGACAACGGAAAGTCAGGTGAAGATTGTAGATTGCCCCATTCTCCTCCCTTGATAAATGGCAGAGTTAATTGACCGGAACCATCTGCAGTGTAGTACATGACACTAGGAAACATTACCACTTGGACTAATGCCGTTTCCTGGAATGCAGACACAACAAGAGATTGTGCCTGCAGCCTCTCGGTCATTGAAAAATTATATTCTTTGTTAACTTTAACTGTGTGCATAAATGCGTTGAATTACCTTAAAGCTTCTCACTATGAAACTCTGTCTGTGTTGGTGCCTTTTCAATCCTTGGTTTGTCTCCTCTTTCATCATGGAACAGTTCTTCAATGTACTCTTTCCACCTTTCTAGTATTTGTTCTTTTTCTACGATAATTGTTCCATCTTTTGCTTTTAAACACCCAGAAGATGAGCATGTCCTTTGACCAGTGATTTCTCTAATTTTTTGGTACATAATGGACGGTTCGGTTTTCATGTTATTTTCTATGTCTTCACATTTGTGGCTTAACCATGCTTCTTTTTCTCTACAGCATTTACCTTTTATCATTTTATGAATTTCTTTATATTCTTTACTATGTTTGTTAGCAATTTGTCTTCTTTCATTCATCAATTCTAAGATTTCATTAGGTATCCATTTATTTTTCTTTCTTCTTTCGTATTTGGGGACAAGGTTTTTCGATGTTGAAGTTACGGCAGTTTTGAAAGAGTACCACTTGTCTGTTGTTTCTTCTAGTAGATATTCGTATCTGTTTTTTACTTCGACTGCATATTAATTTTTGAGATCGGTATCTTGTTGTAGTAGTCCAATTTGTTGTTTTGGAGTGGACTTCAGCTTTTTTAACTTCTTTAGTTTCACAGCTAAACTGCAGACAATAGAAACATGGTCACTTTCACAATCCGCACCTGGATAAGCTTTTGATTGTTTTACTGCGTTACGAAAACGGCTGTTAATTGTGATATGGTCGATTTGGTTTTTGTGTTCTCCGCATGGGCTTCTCCAGGTCCACAGACGTATTGGATGCTGTTGAAAACAAGCGTTTGTGATTACTTGGTTATTTGCTTCACACCATTGGGCCCATTTCTCTCCTCTTTCATTCCTCTTACCAAGGCCATATCTACCAATTTCTTCTTCTTCTCCATCTTTTCCAACTTTTGCATTTAGATCTCCCATTATTATAATAATTTCTTGAGATTTGCATTGTGTTTTCGCTTTGTCAAGTGTATCATAAAAATCTTCTATCTCATTGTCAGTACTGTCAGCTGTTGTTGCGTATACCATGATGATTGAAATGTTAAAAGGATTTCCTTTTATTTTAACTAGCATGATTCTTTCAGATAGTTGCCAATGTGCCATTAGACATTTACTCATTTCTTCGTCTAACAGTATAGCGACCCCTCTTTCGTGTTTTTCTCCGCAAGCATAGATCATTCTAAAATTGTCGCTTTGAAATTCCCCATTTCTTATCCATCTTGTCTCACATAGTCCTAGGATGTTGATTTCGAGCCTTTTCATTTCTTGCTTAACATTTTCAAGTTTACCAGATTGTAATAACGTTCTAATATTCCAAGTTCCGATTCTAATAATCTCCTTGTTGCGGACAGTGGCTTGATGACGGTCCGGTGCCGCCTGTTGCACGTGGGCAACCTTACCGAGCGAAGTGCCGACTGTTGTCTTGGCCCTATTCACGCTGTTATCATTATTACTTAAACGTTTTATTTCCATGATTGTTCTTGGCAAAGTTCAGATTGTGACCTTTAGGTCAGTGGTTTTCCATTGCCTTCTGTCCCATGCAGTGCCCGTACTGAGCGGTGATCTCGGTCATTGTCCTTGCAAGAAGGGTCTTCTGCCCGACATCTTAACTACTGAACCATTAGTTACAGTTGCAATGTAATATGCTCCAGAAAGTCATCGACCACCTGCATCCATGGCTTCACTGTAACCCGAGCAGGGAGGCTATTGGGTGCTACACCTTCCCCAAGGGTGACCCAGTCCTGTTAGTTGCCTTTTACGACATGCCAGGGCACGGCAGCAGGAGAATTCTTATCCCAATCCTGCAGGGATACTATGAAACTACATAGTAGAAAATATTGCCATGTACACTTTGCCACTGTAGCTGTCAACAACAGCGTGACTATACTCCGACTGAGACAACGACTGAAAAGAACAAAGCTGCTTTGACAATACCATTCCCGGACCATTTTTTGACTGACATGACTGAGAGATTTACAATAGAAGCGGAAATAACGAGCAGAGGTATTGCTGCCTTCCCGTTGTTGTTGTGGAACAACTGGAAGGTGAAAGAAACGTCTATCAGAAAAGGCAGGAAAGATTACGGTAGAGATTTAGAAGTATTAGGTTTTAGGGTTCTGGCTTAATTCCTTTAAAAAAATTGTGCCACAAACTCTTTAAAACTAGTATTAAATAATGCCTTGGTTTCACACACAATAGCACCATTATTTTTTAAGGGACGTGAACGCAAGAGTAAAACCAAAACTCAATGATCCAAGCCCTGCAACCAAAGTGGCAAGAAACACTGGCCAAATCCTGTTGTTATTCATTTCTCTTCCCGATACACTAACTTGCACCATTGGCCTTGACCGGTCGAAAAACGTTGCTTCTTCGTATTCGTGAGTCGTTGAACTCATAAAAGCGATATATGCAGCGTCTATCATTGTCTCAAAAAGCGGTTCATATGACACATATTCCAAATTAACGTCTAGAATCAACCCTTTATTGGAATTTTCCCCATATTTTGCTAAAGCTATATTATCAATTTGTTTTCAATCTTCCATGTAAAATTACCTATAGGTAAAGATTGAGACATAGCTTATCGATATAGATATTTTGTATTTAAATATATGATATACTTTTAGGCGGCCTTACCATCATTCCCTTTCATGTATTTCCTATTTGCTTTACCATATCGATTCATTATATTTGAAATACCACCCCGCATATCTTTTTCAACAAAATGATACACATCAATATCAATAAACAGCCCGAATTTAATATCAGTCATTTTAAGTATAGAATTCCAACTCAGATCAGGACTAGAAAAGTAATGACAACGATCTCATTTATAATACTGTATTCATGTTTTTCAAAGTTTTTCAAACACATCAGCAAGTAAAAGGATATCTGATTCAAGGTAATAATCAATATATTCGCCTGGTGATTTTGATTTAAAAGTATTTCAAACTTTGTTAGCATGATTATTATCATCATCTGAAATATATTCATGGTTAAGAATAGAAAAAAAATCCTCTCTTGATGGCAGCTTGTTATCATTAAAGCTATCAATGCTATCTATATAATCATAAGGATAAACACCCTTTCTGATACATATATAAAATCTTCTTTTGATAAATCATTAACCAGTTTTTTTAGACTCTTGACTCATAAACTGAAAACTATAAAAAAATGGAATTATTTCTTAACATGAAACTCAAATATTCCCCCATATTATAAAGTATTTTATTGAAATTTAATTTTTAATTTTTAGCCATTTCAACAATATTTTGCATAATGAAATGACTAACAACCATTAAGATTATGAAAAATCACTGGTAATTTAAATCTATTAGAATCAATTCCTAATTTAAGATCACAATAACCACGAGCAATATCACGATATTTTCCGGTCATATGACAATGATCCCTAGCTCTTATACCCTTAATAGTATCTTCTTCTCGCCAAAAAATATTTAGCTTTTTGAAATTATTCTTTATCCTTTACAGTCATTTTCAAAAGTTATCAAATTATGTTTTTTACAATACTTTGTTACTTCTATAATTTCTTCTATAAACTTATAATTAGATTTTGATCTCTATGTGTTTTTACTGGTTTAATTTATTCATTGTCATAACAGGATACTATTTTATAAGTATATGAACAACCAATATGCTTTTTATATATTTCAGTATAAGATTCGTTATACATGTAATCAGGTTGACATCCTGATATTTTTTCAGTAATATCTTCAAAATTAGCATAAATAACAAATGGGACTTGTATTTGTTTGTGAAAATTATTAGATTTCAAAATATTATTTTCCTTATCAGGCATTCTAATAGATTGAGAACCATTAAATTCAATACAATTGTTTTTATCATTATTTAAAGCTCTCTTTGAACTGAGGCGTTGTAACCACTCATACAGAAATGATCTTCATTTTTAGCTTTAGTTTAATTGTACATTGATTCATTAATTTTTTTTATTAACACATAATGGGTTTTTTTCATTTTCTTTTATTTATAAAAAGTTCATTTGATCATTAAATTTTTCTTTTAAGATATGAATTGCTTAAATTTTTCTATTTTCATAACCAAATCCATTAAATTTTATACTATTTTGTTTTTCAATCTTATTATACTGTTTAATACTAACTGCAAATTCAACCCCAGTATAATCTAGATTTTGTATAGTGTCTTTATCAACATTTTTTATACTTTGAGAATTGTTTATTTGTGGGTTTATATGCCTAATAAAACAATACAAAAAGCATTTTTCATCATAATTTTTGAAATTTTTAATACATTTTCTGTTTTATAATTCTTTTGATAATTTTATATAAAAATTACCTTTTAGTGGTCTATATCTAACTATATTCAAATAATGACCATTTATCATATCAATCATCCAAGATATATCTTTAGTAATCCGTTTACCTATCTTATTTTAAACTAGCAGAGTACCCGGCTTCGCCCGGGTATTCCCTTGTGTTTGTTTTTATACCGACTTTTAAATAATTTTTTCGGTTCTTCTTCAGTCTTCATTGTGTTTATTAGGCATCCCTATAGCCTCTTATCAAGTTTGTCGAAATCAGAGCTTTGTAATATTAAAACATCCCACATTCCAGCTTTATAAGGTCACTTCCTTTCAGCTGAGCTATAGCCTCATGCAAAGTTTCGGAGGTCTCTAGGGCTGGAAACAGCTCTACGTCTTGTCCTGGAATCTCCCTTGCCTGTTTCATGACGTCACTTTCGGTGCCCCATTTTTCTCCCCTGCGTTCTTAGTGCCCAAAATCGGCTTATTTCCTGATTAGCGGGTCACTTCCAGTTAGGTGAGATCACTTTCGGTTCCGTTTTATACCTTCCAATGTCTTTGAGCCTGAGCTATAGCCTCCTACAAAGTTTTGCTGCAATTGGAGGTCTCTGGGGCCTGAGACAGCTCTACTTCCTGTTTGGTGAGGTCACTTACGGTTCTTTTTTAGTCCTCTCGTTGTGTTTGTTACACAGCCCTGTGGCCTCCCACCAAGTTCTGCTGCAATCGGAGCTGCCCAATGCCCAAAACTGCCTTACTTCCTGTTTAGCGGGTCACTTCCAGTTACATGCGGTCACTTACACTAGTTTTTCCGATGTCTGTTAGGCTGAGCTATAGCCATTCACAAAGTTTCGCTGCAACCAGAGGTCTCTAGGGCCGGAAACAGCTCTACTTCTTGTCCAGAAAGGCCACTTCATGTTTCATGACGTCACTTGCTGTGCCCTACATGCTCACTTCAGCGATATATTTAAACTTTATGACTACTCTCCCAGCAACAGCACGTCATCAAAACTATGGGTTCTTTTCAGAACCGGCGTGTTCTATACTCTCCTTTAACATCGAAGGATTTCCGACCCCAAAGCTGAAATACTGACCCAAATATCAGCAAATTATGATACTGTTTGCGTACAAGAGACACATAGAGACAAAAACAGTAAGCGACCCTATTTAAAAGGGGAAACTCTAGCCGCAGAAAGCCGACATAAACAATATGGGAGTGTAGTATTTACCAAACCCTCCTTACCCGTTGAGCAAATGTGTACCAACAGCAGTGATAACAACATTGAAACAATTACTGTGTGCCTGAAAGATCTGGCAATCACATCGGTCTACAAACCACCCAGCAACTGCTTCCACCTCAATGAGCTTGCGACAAACTGTAAACGGAAATACCACCTAACTATCGGTGACTTTAATTCGCATAGCGCGTTATGGGGTTATGGAGAGACCAACAATGATGGCGCTGCAATAGAGGCGTGGGCAGAGGCCAAGGGACAAACACTTGTTCATGATCAGAAACAACAATTTTCATTTAACAGCTCTCGCTGAAAAAGAGGTTATAACCCAGACATCGGGTTCATCAGTCGTAATATCAGCCCAATGTGTACAAAGGAAGTTCTTGAACCAAAGCCCCACAGTCAACATCGACCTATTGCCCTATCCATCTCGAGGATCACGTTGTCGAGTTTTCCTTCTTGGTACGGAGTTCTAATGCGCCACCGGATGACGGCCGGGGATCGTGACGGACTGCAGCCTTGACTGCTTCTGCACCTACCGGACGAGGTCCTCAAATATGAACCCTGAGTACCATTGACGTCGTTTATCATTCTTCTTTTTGTTTCCATTTCATTGTGACTTGGTCCTTCATCTTTACGCAGTAGGCGGACCAGATCCCTTCTGCGTGCAGGAAGCTCTTGGCTTGGTTGGACTGTGCTGGCTGCAGAACCCTCCCAAGGGCAACATGTATGGAGACTCATTGCTGCCAAGACTCCAGAATCCCCCTCTCAGGTGTAATCCAGAGGAAAGCAGAGCAGTAGATCTGGCACCAGGTTGGCCGCAGGAGCTGCCGGAGGGAGATGTAAAGCATCGTCCCACCGCCTTAGGGGCTCCACCCAGGGCTTTGTTATCAGTGTTGACTCCCCAAGGCAGGGGAGATTTGAAATCATGGCTTTCCTTCCCCTAGATGGGCTACCTTATCAGGTTGGCGAGCCACCATCTGACTGAAGCATCTGGTTTTAAGGCGCCAGAGACCCTCCTTCGCCGCTTCTCCCATTAGTAATAGGAGTTCCACCGGGCTTAGAGCCTAAACCACATGAACAGGCTAGGAGTTGGACTTGGTTGTCAAAGGCTGTTTGAGACCATGCCATAAGGGAATTTACAGGCACTGGGAGCTTTTTCCCAGTGCCACTCCTGGCTATGACAATCTTGGAACCAGGGGATATTGATAAGTTAGAGAAAATAAAAAACAGAAGCCCGGGGGCTATAACATCCATGAAAAAGGGTCCTGCTCAAACTTACTACTTTGCGAGCATTCGCTTTCTGGTGTGTTTTTTTTTTTATTCTCACTCACAGCAACACGATTTTTTCGGGAATATCCAGTTGTTTCTGTTTAAATGAACGTAACATAAAAAACTCAGGTAGACCAAGTGACGTCATCAACCTATCGGTCTCGTTTTCACCAATATTTGTTTTGTTTTTTTGCTCATCCAGCCCGCTCGACATTGCTCATCACGTGATAAAACTAAGCCAAGATATTTTTTGTTAAGTGTTATCTGAAGCGCTTTTTAAGACAATGATAGACGCTTCACATAGTGCCGTTATGAGTTCACCGACTCGTGAATACGAAGAAGCACCGTATATCGACCGGTCAAGGCCAATGGTGCAAGTTAGTGTATCGGGACGAGAAATGAAGAAAGACAGATTTTGGCCGGTGTTTCTTGCCACTTTGGTCGCAGGGCTTGGATCATTGAGTTTTGGTTTTACTATTGGGTTCACGTCCCCGGTGGAACATGGAATGGAAGCAGACCAAGATCTGCCCTTGACAAAATCAGAATTTTCATGGTTTGCGGTAAGTAAATACGACAACTTGCAAAACCTTTTTTTCGTGATGCACTGTTATGTAATTAAGTGATAAATTCTGCTAATTCATACTGAAGCAATTCTGCCAGTCGGAGAATGTTGTCTTCCTGGATGAAAGCAGCGTCACTTAAAAATTCTCCAGCAGATTTATTGCTGCAGAGAAAAATGAAGAGTTGTGATTTAAAGTAGTTCCTAGCTGTTTCCGAAGGTGGAAATGAATTTGTATTTGATCAAACCACTTATATACAGGGGCCGACATTGGAATTCAACTTCAGTAACAATCAGTTTTAGGTTTGGAAGAGCGATTTTGATGACTGCCGATAGATGTTGTTATTTGTCACTCCAAAATTGGCCTATTTTGCATCTTGTTTTTCCATGCACGACTTTGCAATAGTCACGTTCATTATACTGCCTAACCTTTGAATACCCATCTTTGCTTTGCGTTTAAAAGACAAGTTATTTAAAAAAAAATGTAAACATAAATACTTTGTTCACGATTTTTCCTTGAAAACAATTTTGCAAGTAAATATTTAAGCAAGTGAACGACAATGGAGATTAAATAGTTGACTTGCTGCTTTAGCCATGGCATTTGGCTGTTTAACAACCGGAATTCGGGTATGGCATTTATCGAAAGGATTTCTATATTGATCAAAGTTTTGCTTTGAACTTCTTCACTCAAATGGCACATTGAGGCTATCTGCCCTCTCAGTACACAACAGCAGATCCAGCTGCATGCTATCTCAAGCCTGATTCAACAGCATATTTCTACTATTTATGTTTAATCAGGCTATTTAGTTTGGATTTCCCCCTTCCTACCTCAGATTTTCATCAAATTGACTCGAGTAATGGGTTTGTTTGGGTATGAGGAATAATTGACATTTAAAAATAAAAGCCAATGTAATACTTTCCACCACAGAGTTTTGTGTTGCCATTACTTATAGTTCAATCACCAATTGCTACAGAAATAATAAAACTCGTACTGAATACTCCTGAGTGTAGGGGTCAGTTGTGTTAAGAAAGGCTCCTCTGTTTAAAGTTTTAAGTTGAGTATTTGAGTTTTCTATTTCTTTTTTTTTATTGGATTAGTTACCCTAACTTAAAGTAACTAATTTAATGTGAAATAAGAAATCAATCAAACTCAATCTGGGTGCCGTGCCAGAATTCTGGGGTAGGCGGCAACCATAACATCCTGCTCTTGGCGCTTCTTCAGACCCTGAGTGAGCACAGTGGATCTCCAATCAGTTGCACTTTGTCCAGTACGTAGCTCATTGTACGTATTTCATTGATCTTTTCCCTTCAACACAGTCAGCACAACCTCTTCAAGCCTTCCCTACCTTATCACATGCCCTACAAACTGAATGTGTTCTTGCTTGTCTTCTGATGTAATAGAATGAACAACCTCCATCAGTAAAACTTCTGATCTGGTGATGTTTCTGCAAGGACCTTAAAATATGCCCCCTTACTGAACCTCCACATAGAAGTAATTTCGTATGGACAAACACAAAGGCATTCAGTGGATCAACTAAATAAGATGACATATAGTTTCTTACCTTTGTCATTGAAAAAAAATTCAAATAATCTATGGTCTAAGTAAGACCACATTAACGTTAAGATTTTGACCTTACTTCGACAAAGCTTCTTATATTCAGCATTAGCAACTCATTGGTTTGGTGACTTTCCCTTTATGAGTGTGCAACTAGCCATCAGCTGACTCCATATTAACACTTGGAAATTTGTCATAACAAATGCTTTCCCATTACCAGGAATGGATCCACTTTTGTTTGTTTGTGTCTGGATGCTTTGATTATTTATTTTAAAAGCAACCATCAAGGGTCCCACTCCATATATATTGATTTTATACATGGTTTTTGTGTCCAAGGAAGTGGAAGGTAAATATTTGCATGTTTTGGGTTGATCCTCTTGTGGACTGAATTACATGTTAAACACTGACTTTGTATTTTCCAAGACCAGAAGTTGAAACACAGTTTATTATCTTTTGTTGGTAGTATTTAGTAGCAGAAGTTAGAACATAGTTTGTTACCTTTCTTTGACCATAAATTTGTTGTTTTAATCAAAATATGACTTAGAGATGTGATGGTTTTGAATGCTTGCCATCTGAATGAATTTTGCTTACTTCATTTTTGTATTAGTTTTGATTTGGTGAGTCAGTGTTGTTCTTTATACCTATTTTACTTTTAGCACATTTACTTTTATTTCCTTGCTTCTGCACAATCTTTTTTTTTCAACTTTTTTAACCAGAAACCCTGAACACCATCTCTTCCAGGAGCTTTCCAATTTTTGACTTTTCTACTTTGCTTTAAAATATTTTCACAGTTTTGCCCAAACATTTCTGATTACAGTAATTACTTTCTTAATTAAGTCATTTAAGCAATGCTTTATTATAATTATGTTTGTTACTCCCTCCCAATTCTATTCCAAAAAGCTCTAATTTCTTCTTCACCTGGTAATTCCTTTGACTCATGGCTTTTCCTATTAAGTTCAGGAAACAGGGTTTTTTTATCAGAAGCTGATTTTGCCTGAATTGTCCGATTTTCTTATGATAGCAATCTATTTTAGCTTTCTTTGCCAGGACTCTTTGTTTCAGTTCTTCTTTCACTTCCAATTCCTTTCCAAGAGATTCTAAATTTTTCATGGACTTTATCATCTACTTTCTTGATTTCACTTTACGTTTGTTTTTTCTTTGTAGTATTTTATGCCATTTTCTGTTCTACCTTCCCATGTGCCAGAGTGGGTTTTGTCATTTTGTTCATGTGTTTTTAAACCTGTCACACAACCCAAACTGAAACAACCATAGTGTGCTTGTTTGTTTCAGAGATTTGAGGTCTGGAAATATGTAACACTTCATTAGCTTCTCTTCTAGGAACATTTAGTTTCTTATAATCCACTTTTTTAAACATTATTCCTTTACAGTTCACTTTTGATTTGTATATGTCATTAAGTTCATTTACAATGGCATTTTCCTCCTCTGATGCTTCCCCCAAATAATGTTTAGTTTAGTTCTATTTTCAGGCTCAACAGTTCTTGTTAAATCATTTAAACTTTGGATCCCATTCAATATTACATTTCCTCCATTTCATTATGATTTACCTTACCAGTTATGCAGTATTTCATGGTCTTGAAGAAATTGTTATTAATTTAAAGACAACCTTTTCACTATGTCAGTAACCTCCCTTCAGTTGTTGGCTGCTGTGTTTATTCAACAACACACCTGCCTGAGGAAGTGACAGGCATATGTTAAGGAATCTGAATGATAGTGAAAATGATGTGAGTGAAGCAGAGGATGAACAGAGCAGAGATGATGACAATTTTACCTCAATGAGTAGAATTTGATGGGAATATTTTTGATGTCATTGAAAGTTTTTTCAAAGTGAAAAACAGAGAGGTTCAATTAAAAGGTTATTTCACACAGTTGTTTTTTCTCAAGTTTTAGATTTCACTCCAAGGTACTTTTATCACCCCTGCTTCAAACTTCTACCCCCCTTGTAGTTATGATCATCATTCTCATGGTCATATACAGTTTAATGTCCGTTTTACTTGCTAGCATGCATTGGGTTCTTTCTTGAAATCAACTTCCAGGTTATCCTAGCCTTCCCCAGGTCTCTGCTGACACCTTTTTGTTTGAGATCCACCCTTTTCACTTCCTCCCATGTTTTCTTTGGTCTTCATCTGCCAGTGGTTCCTGTCACCTTGATTGTTCTGCATCTACTTGCCCAGGTATTCATGTCCATTTTCTCCACATAACCAAACCAACAAAGCCTCCTATTCTGCATACAACTGCCAATACTGTCCAGATTCAATCTCCTGAGCTCATTAGAACTGAGCCTGTCCTTCAGACTTATGTTACACATCCATCTTATTATTCTCATGTCATTCTGCTCCATGTGGCTGACATCTTCAGCTTTCACTGGCCAAGGTTCACTGCCATACATTATTGTGTTACATACACATGCCTAGTAGACTCTACCTGTGGTAGGTAATGGCAGATCTCTGCTGGTTAACAATGGCATCAGCTCCCTGAACTTAATTCATCCACTGTTAACCCTTGCTGTTACACTTGTACCAGCTCCTCCCTCAGCTCCAAGGGTGTCACCAAGGTAGCAAAACGTAGGACAACTTCAATTTCCTCACCCTCCAAATGCATTTTCCATAGGTCTAAGTCACAGGTTGCTTCTCCTTCTATGCACCTCTTGCAGCTAAAGTGGTTACTTTCTGTCAGTTTGCCCTTCATTCCACTGCACCGTTTATGTACCCAGTGTTTGGAAGTACCACAGTAGATTGAGTTGCTCTCAACTCCTTTCCCACAGACTGAACTGGGAAACTTTTGTTTCTCCAATGGCTTTCCTGAATTGCGACTACTGACCATCACTTTTGTCTTTCCCATGTTCACTCTCAAACCTTTATCTTCCAAACCCTCCTTCCAAGTCTCTAACTTAGCAAGTGGACCATCCAATGTCTCACTGGAGATAACCAGGTCATCTGCATATAGCAATTCCTCTGGGCAACCCTTTTGAAACTGTCTTGACAGTGCTTCCAAAACACAAATAAAAAGCAGTGGGCTTAGTACAGATCCATGATGAACTCCAACTCCCACACCAAAACTCTGAGTATATGAACTGTTGACCCTTTTAGCATTTCTGTACATTACCTGAACAACCTTAATCAGCCATTCACTTACTCCCAGTTTCTGTAAAGCCCACCAAACAACTTCTTTTGACACTCTGTCAAAGGGTTTTTCCAAATCCACAAAGGAAAAGTACAGCTTCTTGTTCTTCCAGAGGTACTTGTCTTGCATTTGTCTAAGGATAAGAACGGCATCAATACTTTCTCGTCTTGGCATAAAACCAAATTGCATGTCATCAATGTTTATTTCACTTCTAATTTGTTTTTCCATAACTCTTTCAACAACTTTCAGGACTTGGTTCATTAGCTTAAATCCTCTGTAATTACCTCTTTCCAAAGCTTCTCCTTTTCCTTTGTAACAATTGATAATTGTACTTATTTCCCAGTCCTCAGAAATGACACCATCTCTTATGATCTGATTTGTTCGATTAGTGATCATCTCTATACCTGTCTCACCTTCAGCTTTGACCACAACTCCTGAGGGACCAGTTGCTTTGCCTTTTTTCATTTTCTTTACTGCTTCCCTCACCATTTCTTTCTCAATAATAATGGCTGGTCCAGATACTCTTTCTACCTCTCCAAGATTTTCTCTGTCCCAATAAAACTCTGTGTTCAACAATCTCTCATAATAGCATTTCCAGGCATTCTTCTTTTCAAGTTCACTTGTTGCAAGTTGTTCATCATCATTGCTGATGCACTTTTCTCCAATGATATCCTGATTAGTCTTGATCATCTGCTTAGCTATCCTGAATACTTCATTCTTCTGGTCATCTCTACGCATTATGTCTGGAAACCTTCTTTTCTCAGCATCCATCTTTGCTTTGTAGATTGCTCGCCTGGCTGCGCTCTTGGCCTCCAGATACCTTAATTTGTTCACTAATCCCTTTTTCCATTGACTCCACAGCCTTCTTTTCTCTTTCACATAATTTTCAACAGAAGCCTTTCACCACCATGTCACTCTGTGATGTGGAGGCCCTTTTGCTTTCAAAAGTGTATCCTTGATCTTCTCCCATTGCTCGCCCACACTTCCTAGGTCTTTTCCTGGACCGGCACCCACAATTGTATTCACTTGATCTTCAAAGACCTGCTTTACTTGTCCATCATTTAGTCTCCACACCTTTCTCCTTGGGATATACTTTCTTTCACTTTATATACTTTCATAATCCTGAAGTCACAAATTTCTGGTTTATGCTGGGTCACAAATTCTTCACCAGGTATCACTTTTACATCTTGCAAATACTTTCTGTCTTTCATCTTTACCAAAGTGTAGTCCACTTGAGTCATAGCTGCCTCAGACTCATAGGTTACCAGATCGCTATTCCTTTTCTTGAAAATGGTACTTGCCACCAACATTTCCATGGCAAGTCCAAACTCTACAATTCTTTCACCCTCCTTATTTCAGTCACCATATCCATTTCCTCCATGGACTCACTCAAACCCAGATGCTGTTCTTCCAACATGGCCATTTAGATCACCTGGTATAGCAACAACTTCTTTCTCTGCCAGCTTACCAGTGACTGCAATGAGACTGTCATAGAATTCATCCTTGACTTCTTCACTCAAGCCACATTGTTGTGTATACACTGATATTGCTGTGAAGATTGTCTCGCTTATTATCAGTTTAATCAGCATAATTCGATCAATTACGCATTTGACATCAGTCACCTTGTCTGCCCATTTCTCTGCCATGAAGATACCTACTCCACCTTTGCCCTTTCCATTACCAATCCAAAACAGCTTGTTTGTTGCCTTTTTTCCTTCTATTATTCTTACAGATTTCCCTCTCCATCGTGTTTCTTGGATGCAGCACAAATCAATGTGTCTTCACTCAAGAAACTCTGCTACTTCACCAGATCTACCTCTCAAACTTCCCACATTCAGACTACAGAGTCTGAAGCTTGCCATCACTTCTTTCAGTTGATGTAGTAGCTTGATAATGGCCTGATTTTGCCTACATTGAACAAAAGTCCTACCGTGCATGACACCTTCACTTAAATTAGTTCCAGTCTCATTTACACAGTTATGCAGGATATCTTTAGATGTCATTTGATGGTATGATGAGGCAGTGTTTTTTTAGGCTGGATGACCTTCCTGACACCAACCCATTAAGGTAATGGGGACCAGTGTTTTTATTGAGACACCATCTCTAGGTGATTGCCATCCAAGGCTGAAGAGCGCTTCACCTGCCCATGAGAGAAAGACTGTACCCTGCCAGTTCTCAAATTGGTATTTTATGCTTGAAAGGGGCCAAGCATGGTCTTTGGGGCAGTTAGAAACCCATAAATTTAGGATATAGTGTCAATATTTTATATTCATTTGCAGAAAAAGTTCAGGGGAAAAGTGCCCAAAATTGACATCAATTTTAGGGGGAGGAGGTCAGAAATCCAAAAGTTGACAAGAGTTAACAGGAGGGGGGAGGGGCATTAAAAATGGTGAAGTGGTTAACATCATTTGTGAACAATCCCTAATGGACATGGAAATTCTTGTCATACAAGCTGCTACTCCAGAAGCAGGCAGTTGTCAAACTCCACTCTTGTCCTTCCTTTCAGAGATGGATGACCCCTCTTCTCAGGTCCCATCTGATTAAGTAGCAGTTCATACCGTTCATCTTCTGAAAAGAAAAAGAAGAGATGTTACAGAAAGGTTTTTTACGTGTTGCTTTCTTTCTTTCTTACAATTTTTCCTTCCTTTTTTTAAAAAAACTGATTCACACATCTGAATTAATGACAACTTTATTTTATTTTTAACAGTGTGAAGTAACAAAGTACATTCACAACATCATTAGTTCTTGTGATTTATCTAATAAAGTAAAATTTACACAATCACTGTATTAGCAGGATAATCCTATTCCTAACATCTGAGAATGAGTGACTATGACACTTGACACAGTATGAGTGCTTAGTGCAGAAACAGAGAAGTTATTCAAAGCGGTGTGGAGAATATCATGTTCCTTCCACTTGGCCAACCTTTAACCAAATCAAGACAAGAAATACACTACTATGCATTTAAAAAATAGATAATTCGCTCTTTAGTACCCTTCTTGTAATTGAATATAGACATAATTATTTGTTTGTTGAAACTTAAGTTATGAAGACCATCTTCTGCAACCATCGTAGAGTAAGAGTTACAGTTCCTGATTCACATTCATGTGAAATGAAATATATAAATAAAACATTACAATAAACTTATTTTTCAAGAGCAGAAAAAAATCAGAATTGTCTTTGGGTAATATATTTTTTAATATATGCGGTCATGTACAAATTTGGTGTTTCTTTGTGGTTTAAACTACTCTTAGCAGTGAAGACTTTAACGAGAAATCTAACTTATAGTTAAGCTTCGTAGATCAACACTGTCAATTTCAAACATAAATATCTTTAATTCAGTACATAATTTCTACAAACAAGAATTACAGAAATAATAAATGACAATTCTTAAACAAAATCAAACAATTGTTTTGGGATACTTGCAGAGATTAGACATGATTGACATAAAAGAATCAGTAGTGTCGAAGCACTCGTTAGTACACAAGGCACTTGCCATACTGGTTGTGTTATGAATGTGCAGGGTTCACAGTTTTTGGGTCACAGACTTTGTGAAAGTAACTACTTCCTATCATGACATATATCATTTAAAAAGCAATAGATCAGCTGTTTAACAATACCATTCTTGTTTTGAAGCATCTATGCATTTAGATTTAATTAACATTTAAAGTAAACTGGCATTTTAAAATCGCAATTCAACAATAAAAAATAAATATTTCAAATGTGAAACTTACATGATGCAATAGCACTAATCATGACCTTTCCAATGATAGTAAATACATTGTGACTGGTTAAGAACTGCAAGATCAGTGACACATTTTTGAGCACACCAAAAACAAACTGAGCTCTACTGCCTTGGGGCAAAATGAATGTGTTGTTTACAGGATGCAAAACACGACTCAAAGGATCTTAAAAAGAGATAAAATACCAACATTTTCACATACAACAACATAATGGAAGCAAGGTAGAAAGTTTATGTTAATGATTGAAAAAATTTTAAACATTGTTAAAGCACTTGCAAATGTGTAATGTTGAAGAGAAAATCAACAAAATTACCCTGTTTCAGCCATTGTTTCACATCAGTTTAGTAAGGCTGGGACTACCTATTATTATTGTTGTTATTGTTATTATGATTATTGTTATTATGCTTATTGTTATTATCATCTTTTCTGACTCACTGAGAGATATATTTACATTGGTTAACATTTACACAATGCCAAGTTCATGTCAATGCCTTTAGATGTTACAAATATATCTTTGACATTTGTACTGTTCCTAACAAACAAGGCAGTTTTAATCTGCATTTTATTATTATTCCTCATTTACACATCATCTCATTGTCACTGGTGTTTTTACTCTGGTAGTAAGTAAATACCCTTACCTTGAAGTTCTTGAACATTCATGATAATCTTAGCCCTTTCATACCACACAAGATGTCTGCATAATGTCAAGTTTCTTTTCCACTCAAGTCTTTGCTGCTCTTGAACTAATATCTATACACAGTATAACAATTGCCAAAATCACAATACAAAACACACATTTGTTTTTACATCCCCAGATCTTACAAATGTTCATTTAACATCTGGATAGCATCCAATCTTCATAAGCACTTTCATCTGTACCCTAGTACCATTTGGGCATCTAACATCTATAGAGTAGCATTCCACACTGGTTTCTTATCTATCACTATATTGGATTTCTTTTGATTAAGATGGTGATCTCACTGAATAGAAAAGTTCTGCAGTGTGGTTATTGCAGCTGTGTAATGTTCTTGTCATCCAGACAAACACTTTTTTAAGCATGTATGTGGAAGGATTCCAATTTCTTTGATTTTGAATTGTTTAGTCCAAGAAAGTGAAAACCCTTTATCCAAATGTTGACATTATCATTTTTGTACACTGATTTTGCACCCTTGATGTTAAGCAGTATAGTATTTAAAAAAATATGTATATATATATATATATTCTATACTATATATACACATTAAGGAGAAAGAGTCAAAGGCTACACTTTCCATCTATATCATTCCATATATATATATATGTGCATATGATCAACAAAAGAAAAATGCTAAATATCTAAGACCTTGTCACTGAGCCACAAATGGAAACCCTCATCAATGGTTTTGATATCACCTTGAATACCTATCAGTTGGCAAATCAGTATGTGTTGATGGGATTGAATTTCACCACAATGACAAAATGGATTGTCCCTCAGACCAATTCTTTGCATGAATTCGGCATATCATCCATATCCAGATTGTAACCGATTTAAGAGCACCCATTGTTCACCCTTCCGGTT
>RDPX01000100.1:742762-779423 GCA_003991215.1 Morbakka virulenta
ATAAACTGGGAAAGCTGGTTGTCTGTATTACTCCATTGCTGTTTCCACACATCAGCAGCCCAAGATTTGACAGTTGCTGTATCGTTTATAGTGGAAGCTAAAAGGTGCATGTGATTCAAAAGTGGAACTCTGCTCTTCAACCAATTGTTTGTAAGTGGATATGCAACCAATTGTGTGTATGCGTGTGTATTTTAACACATGGTGTTTGGCTAGTAGTTCAGTTACTGATAAAAAAGACAATGTAGCAACAAACTAATAGCTTTTCTTTGTAATCTGGTATGTCTCTGTTTTCAGTCTCAATTATTTCCCTTTGGCCCAAATGGACCAACATGCAAAGTAAATATATTCAATATTTGTTTAATATTTATAATTTCAGTTCCGATCTCTGTGAAATATGATCTTGGCAGTTTATAGTGACCAGATAACAGCTGGCCTCTATCCAAGCCCAATTAAGTATAAATTAAGTCCAGATCCACTTTTTCAGTACCCTCAGAAATGGTAATCCCTCTGTCAAGTGTTAAATTTAAGAACATGCCTCAAGCCTATGGCATAAAACAATTTTGTTAAAAACAGCCAATGCAAATGCATTTTTTCCCAAATGTGGTTCTATAGTTTGCCATACATGCAGTGCAGAGATTTTCATATTTTATATTTTGCCATACAAGAAAAATGAAATTGCTTTCTTAGTCAACGTAACATTATGTAAGCCAGATTGAAAGCAATTTTACACCCAGTATTATTCCTGGAACTTTAAAAGTTGTTTATAAACATTTGTTGTCAAGGGAATAGGAAAATAATTGGCAAGATAGAGATAGATCTGTAGGTGACAAATAGTGTCCAGACTCCAGTATTTTGAATTGGTATGGTATGAGATAAAGGGATTTTGATTGAGTCTGCATTCTTCGACAGGGCAATTGGTAGATCCACATCCAGAGGCTTTCTTTCTTTTCAATTTTTTAGATGTATGTACACATCACATGGCATTACTTTTTTATAACAAAATGTTTGTATTTTTATGAGTTGTTAGGTAGATCAATCAATTGTTTTCCAGAATTTATCTGGATTCATAAAGTTTAAACTCAGTAAGTTCTTCATGTAGCTGCTTTGAACTTTCCAGAGTAAAACAACTCCATTTCTTTTCTTTTTGATAAGCTCTTTTATCATTGACAGATGTGTTTTCATGATATTTTTGAAGTAATTTATATCTAACATTTATTTGTGGTTTTATTTCTGCTGTAAATCAAGGAGTAGGTTTTAGTACTTCATCTTCATCTTTATTGAGTGGCGTATTACAATTAGGGATGGCAAATATGATTAGGAAAAGGCTTTTAATGGAGAATTTAAGTATAAGAGCTGTTACCTTAGGTCAAATCAGCATTTGTAAGGTCACTCTTTAATTTTTATGGTAATAACAATGATAAAAGATTTAAAAATTATATCTTTGATTTTTTATTTTATGTACACTTGTGGCTATTTTGTAGTAAGTAACATTTGGTGGAAATGCTCAAATATGCCTGGTGAATTTTGATCTATTTGAACTAATAATATCAGTGATTGTCTTTGTAGTAGCACATACTCTAATTGGTTCATGAACTAATAGTGTTAGTCCCAATGCAGTAAAAATCGCTTTAAATTCTTTTTCTTATAAATTTTTAGAAGATAGCTAACATCTTAACATCTTCCAAAACAATTATCTCATTATTTTCTGCACAGTGGTAGCATATCAAGTTGCACAGGGCCACCAAGAATTTTCATGTAGATTTTTTTCATCTTTGCTTTAATCTGGTGATCAGATTTTCTCATCACCAGATGATACAACTCTGTTGTGACCTAATTATAATTGCCAAAGAGACAGCAAACAGGAACCACTCTGATAAAGCCACAGTTCAACATTTGTATTATTGAATTTCTGGCAAAATTTAAAAAAAAGCCAAATTCAATGTTAACAATTCTGATTCACGATGAGACATGCCCAACATAAAGTTTAAATTTTTATTTTTATTTTAGGCACTTCTTGCTGTTGGGTCCATTTTTGGAGCACTTATAGGAGGAGTATGTATAGACAGATTTGGTAGGAAGACTTCTCTGATGTTGTACTCTCTTCCTTTTGCACTGGGGTGGCTTCTGATAACATATGCCAATCACAAAATTATGCTGTATGTAGGAAGATTTTTAACTGGAATAGCTGTAGGCTCAACGTCGTTAACAGTACCTGTAAGTAAACTTAGGATTTTTGGAGGATTTTTTTCACTGTAATTTTTAAAAGGATTTTCTTCCTCTCTCTTCCTTCCTCCTCCTCTCTTCCTCCCTCCTCTCCTCCCTTCCTCCCTCCTCTCCTCTCTTCCTCCCTCCTCTCCTCTCTTCCTCCCTCCTCTCCTCTCCTTTCTTCCTCCCTCCTCTCTCTCCCCCATAACAAATGGTAGGACAATGGCAACAACTCTTATTGGAAAATTATTTTAAAAGAAGGGCGGATGTGATAAGAAATATGGTACAGGGTTCGAATTAATGCTTCACACTTCACAGGCTTCGCACGAAGCGGTTTTTGTATTTTGAGGTAAAAAAAGTGATTTTGTTTTTGAGTGAATGCCCCCAGTTGTCAAGGGAAAATTTCTTGCGCACATGCTGCCCTTTCTTTTTGGATTCCACTTTGTGAATAAACTGCATGAACACTCACCAGGTCATAAATAACTCTCCCATTTAAAACACGAGAAAACAACAACTCGAAAATATTTCTCTCTCAGCGCCATTTTCTCAATCATGATAATTTCGCAACTAAGATCATAGGTCTGGTCTGGTCCCTGTGTCCAGTCCAAATTTCTGCTCCTGAGCTCAGCCACCAGGCGAAGATAATCCAGATCAGACCCATGATCAGCGCAAATTATAAATCACCCCAAACTTCCACTCAAAACGTTGTGCTTATCCACTCTGTATGATCTGAAATAAACTTCACTTCTTTCCAAGCGATGACGATAAGAAAGAAAATGAATTGAGCGAGTCTTGATTGTTTATGTACAATTCAGTTCAATATCCCGAATATAAAAAATGTGTTTTGCTTTCATTGTGAAATTTTCACACATGACATGAACAAACGCCAGGGCGCCAACACTCTCCTTTGTTTTCTCTGTAACAGAGTAAGTGGGTGATTTTGCAAATAATCGTCATGAGTCTCGAAATTCAGGATCTCGTCTTCTGATCACTCGATTTTGCTGTACCTTCTTATTCACGAATTTTTGTCGGGCGAAATTTTCATTGAGCGGAATTTTCATCAGTGAGCTTAAAATGTTGTCACTTTCGCCTGGTAAAATATTCGGTTATATTTATTGGGCGAAATTTTCGTCACTCAAACAAAAGTTTGTCATTTTCACCTGACAAAGGTTCGCCCGGTAAGGTATAATGGCAGTGTGTTTTTGTCGCAAAATGAACGTAAATCTCCTTTAAGGCATTGGGTGTCAGGGGCTTGCCTCCACTACAGGTCCTTATTGGACAAGGCTTCGGATTTTTTTGCCCTGGGCATTCACTTTTTTGCCTCATTTGCGGAGGTAAATGTAGCAAGAAACGTTTTAAAATTGTGATAAATCTGAAGAAGGCAATAGAACCACTGCAAAAAAGGCTCAAACACTCATGGAGGAACAGTTTTAAAGCATGTTAATCCTGGGGATGTTCACTATTTTGAAAGTCTGACTCAAATGTCGGTCGAAGTTCGCAGACTCACTGAGGTCACATTCTTTGAGGTTCTCAAAACAACCCCTCTCCCATTCTGCTTCTTCTGGCGTACTTTCTAAATGCGTTAAAATGCAACAAATCCAAGACAGTGCCTCTCACGCTGAATTATATCAAATGAGTTGAAAAACGGGGCACGTTCTTGCGAAAATCGCGGCAAACTTTAGCCCATTTATTTATACATTTTTGCACTTTTGAGTGCCCCACAATAAAAAAATTAGAAATATAACTAAACAAGAGAGCAACATGGACCAAAAAGATGAATTGAAAGCGTAAAGATTTGCCAATGGTTCGGTTTTTGCCCTGGGCATTCGCCTTTTTGGCTTATTTGTGGGGGTGAATTTTACGAGGAAAGTTTTTGGAATTGTTATAAGTCTGGAAAATACACTAAAGCTATTGTAAAATAAGATTTAAAACATCAATTGGTGGATCATTTCAAAAGCATGTTAAGTCTTGGAACGTTCGCCTTTTATGAATCTGACATAAAATACAACAAAAATTCACCAACGCAACGAGAAATTACGCCAGTTTGTGGTTACTGCCGCATCCTTTAATGGCTTTCAGACAAGTACTTTTCTCTTCCTGCATCTTCTGGCTGGACTTCTAAAAACAGACAAAAACAATAAATCGAGATCAGTACCTCAGACTCTTAATTATTATCGGATGATTTCAGAAACAGGGCACATTTTTACGAAGATCGGGGTAAATTTTTGACATCTTGTTCATGCGCTTTTCAACCAGAAATAAACTTTGGAATGCTAAATCACGAAAATATACAATGAAAAAAAAAATCAAAATTGGTCTCCACATTCACCAAAAAGTCAAATTTAGGAGCTGGTTGGTTTGACAGGAGTTCGTCTTTTTGCCCCCCAAAATTCGCTTTTTGCCCCATCGGCGCAGATTAATTACATTAAGAACTTTCCGCCAATAAAAATGCCGTGATGTAGGTGTGAAAATCAGCAGAAAAAGCGCAGATCTTGTGAAAAGTTGTAAAAATGGCCACTCTCTTTACCGCGAGGTTATTGATTTTGACCATCGCCTGAAGCGATTTTTAGTGCCACCAATTATGTTCCGTGGCCTTTTTAGAGCTGAAAATGCGTTTGCTTCAGGAGTTTCGGTCTGGCTTCTCCGGGAGGCTCAGAACGTTCCCCCAGTTCCCACGGCAACCGCATCTAACGGTTGCGCCGAAGCCGCTCTCCGTATTTTTTGCGAAGTGTTTTGGAAATGATAATTCGAACCCTGTCATCATCATATTCATCATATTCGGTTTAACGTCCGGTTTACATGTGATATAATATAACATAATATAATTTGCGGGTAAAAGTTGACAAGAACTTAAAAATAGTAAAATTCATCGTATGTAATTAGGGAGCGAATTGAGTGACTAGAAATTGCAAATGAAAAGTGTTTTTATTTCTTTCTCCCCAAAGTAATGATCAAATCTCAAGGTATTTATGGTTGATTTTTTATTCATGGATTTTTTGGAACAGGTGACTGACCGCAGCATGTGTATTTCATAACATAGCCTGCCCAGTAGACTTATTGTTTACTAATAAATTTATGAAACCAGCCTTTTAAAATTGGTGGTATAACACCTCCATGTGGTATGTCACATTGAGGATATTGTATCCATGAAGTTGATACCAATTCATGGATAATAATAGTTGCTCCAAGGATTTAAGCCCCAAGACATTATCCAAGTTGACAAGCAGAGAAAGACATCTTTATTAACCTTGGATTTCACTTAAACAATATAATTAGAATTACTACTACAAAACAGACCAAAATTAAGTTGCTTTTTTTAAAATGTATTTATTTTTAATATTTTTTTATGTCAATCCTTCATTTATTGAGTGCAAATTGCAGATATTGAACCTTTAGTCCGAAGGCAAATCCAGTGGTTTCTTATTTCCTTTTGCTTTTTCCATTGTAATGTATTACACGTGTATTTTTGTAAGGTACCTTGAATTGTTACTTAAAGTAACTCGGTGGTTGTAAGGGGATTGGCTAAAAATGGGAAACATTTAAAACACGTAAGCAATTTGGACAATAGAATGTCAATTTACTGTAGGACATTTGAAATTCTTTTCTGACTAAATGTTTTTCAGTTGCCATTGTATTTCTTTGATCCAGTCACAGCAGTAGAAAATAGAATTCTCGCTTAAAGTTTTTAGTGCCATTATTGTATTATATTTTACACGAAGATTTTCTTTTTATCTTAAGGTGTATATTGCAGAGATAGCTTCACCAAGACTGCGTGGTGGACTTGGCTCCGTGAATCAGCTGGCAATTGTGACAGGAATTTGTGTCGTTTATGCTGTTGGTTACTTTTTAAGTTGGCGATGGACTGCAGTTGTGGGCATTTTTCCAGTTGTCCTCATGGTTTTGTTGATGTCACAGATGCCAGAGACTCCAAGATGGCTTCTAGCTGCAAACTTAAGGCACAACGCACTTAAAGCATTATCGTGGTTGCGTGGACCAGAGTATGATATCGAGGAAGAATGCTTTGAAATTGAAAGTAATCTTGGTAAGTTAAGCCGCTTTCCAAGTGTTAAAACATTCATTGATCTGTTTTACCAAAAAAGGATACTTTTTAATATATTAGAGGCAGTATCAAATGTTTTTGTGTAGAAAGAAAGATGACAATGCTGGAAGGATCCCCCCACCCCTAGTAATTGTAATAGTTACATTTGGATTACATTGTGTTTAAGTTTAGTTAATCCATGTATGTCCTTTCATTGACGAACTATTTGTCGAGGATATTTGACGTGAGAGGGATTGAAGCTTGAAAGCACTCGATAAAGTGGATTAATATTTCGTTAAACATTTTAATGACAGAATTTCGGATAGGCCTTTTTAATGTCCATTAGAATGAATGGTTGTCTTTTTTTATTGTTTGTTTAGAACCCAAACCCCTAGTTTTCTTTTAAAAAGGCAGATAGTACTACTGTTTTCACGAAGTAAAATATTACGACGAAACTAGATACCAAGAATGAACGAGTTTACTAGGCGACATTAAGTGATGACTGTAGAGTCATTCCACCTACCCCGCCTCTGCCAACCGCCTGCTAAATTCATTGTTATCCCAATTGGAAGGGAAAAGGGACATAAAAGACAAATGAGAACTCCAGAAATTCAGATTGAATAGCTGCATGGATTTAGCTGTTATTGATTTGCTAAAGATATTGAAAATAATAGTGGCTTCATCTCGTAGCATATGTTCCTTTGAGGATGGGAGTTTGTTGTTTTATTGGGGACGTGTTTTTTGTTGCGCAGGCAATGCTATTTGTTTACACCAGTTGTTATGTTTAACTTTCCTAGGCGATGCAATAATCATCACTATTGTTTAAGGGTATAGCTATTCTTTTTGAGACGCTTGACAATTTATTTGACAACAATAAGTCGATATAATAAGCTTGAATCAGGTGTTAGTTACACTTGTGGAATCTTTTAAAGATGTTCATAACCTTGGTTTGGAATTATATCTTTTCATCTCGGTTTTCCATTCTTTGAACTTATTAACATTAATAGCTCCCAAAAGGATAGTTATTTTTCCTGTGTTGTTCACTTAAGTTAACTTTAGTTCATTGAAAGAATTTCTCCAATTTTTCAGTAGGTAACAAGAGGCCTTTCGAGGTAGCCTTTCGAGGCAATCAATTAACACCGAATTTCCTCATAGTGAAATAACTTCCTGCAGTTGCAACAATTATGACCCCGAAACCTTAACAGCTGATTTTCCGTCATGTGATTGAAAACTATTAAACTGTTTTGCAAGTGTATTTGATGCCTTTGGGTTGTGAGTGAGTGAGTAAGGAACTACAGAAGAGCCGGGGCTGTGTTGTCAAACTGCAGTTCCAGTTCTAACTCTTCAGGGAAAACAAGAAACTCGAACCCACTCCCTTTACGCGCTATAAGCGTAGTGAATGGGACCAGTCCTGTGCCGAACACAGGGCGTGGAATGAGAGTAACGAGCCACCATCAAATGACCTAAGACAGAATGATATAAAAGGCTGCTTCCCCAGTTTCTCAAACTCCATATCTGAGGCTTACGAGTGGTGGGCGAAATATGCCCTCCCTTGTCAGAAGTACGTTCGCAGCACCATTCAAAATTAGGAGACCAAAGATTCTCTAAACATGAGCCTGACTGGAACACCAGAGGTACTAGAATGGATTGCTGGACAGGGAAGTCCACCCATATAAAAGAAAGTGGCCTCTTCGGAACCCACTTTCAAGAGAAGAAGTGGACTCCAACTTCTCTGCTAGTCTGTCTTCTTGAAGAAGGACTACTCGAGAAACTGATGCTCAGAGTTGTTATCTACTCCCTTGGAGCCCCACCGAAGCATCAAACTTTTGGTTGATGAGAGCTTAGCCCGTTAACTTCTTATTTACCTCACAAGAAATTACAAGCACACAACAGTGTTTGTAAAGGACCATGGAGGGCACACCACTTGAAAGGTCATAATACAGGGCTGAGGTTATACACTACTCTCTTCAATTACAGGGTTGGGAAGAGTGCCTGTAGCCTTATCAGATCTGGCTCTTTTGCATATTTGCACAAAGCATTGATCAAGACGCTGATGCACTTTGAACCTCAGAAGTTTGCACATGTGGTAACAGTTGCCCAGTATGTGCGGCGAGACTGCCATAAACAACACTGAGGGGGAAAGTGGGGTGTCAGCGGAGAGAAAAAGGTAGTCCAAATACAAGTATTGCCAGGCCCATGATTAGGCACCTGCTACGGTATGTCTGAAAACGGGCTAAGAGCCATTTCAATAGCCTGACCTGAACTTTGACCCTATCTCCGTTCGTAAGGTATCCTATCTGTGGGGTCAGGTAGGAAGTGGAAAGAGAGCTGTGCGCACTTTCCGGGATCGTTTATTGTTAGCCCTCACACCCACTAATGTGCTTGCGCAAAAACACACTCGTGAGTATGGGAGTAACTACCACCACCTACCACAAGTTTTTTTCACCTGGGTATGCTACCAGTTGTACAGTGGAAAACAGAAGTGATGAGAGGCAAGCAGTTACCACAGGTGGCGATATGGGATGAGAAATGCTATGTTTCGAAGGCTACAGTAGAACCACTAGTAGACTTCTGACTAGAGGAGTGATCACCGCCTTATGTGATGACCCCGGACAGCTACCGCCAATTGCAGATAAGAGGGGTCTCACAAGTGGATACAAGCAAGAGTGTCTCACGAAGAGTTTTTAGACAAAGACTATCGAGCAAAAGATGAGAGAGAGTAAAGGACATTAAGTTGCGAATTTACCTACATCCATTCAAGTAACAGTGGAAAATCTTGCACAGTGAGTGGAATGGAACACCGTATGAACAGAGTGGTGGCCCGGCCACTTTGGGATGGCATAAAAAATGCCATGGGATGAAAGATCGAAGCAAACCTATTCCGTCTATTCCAGGAAAAATTTCCTAATGACTCTCTCCCAGCTTTATTTGAGCCACTGGACGCACATGGACGCAATTAGAATGACTTGATACGCCCACAGGGGTTAGACCAAAAAAGGAATGTGTGTCATGGCACAGTTGTAAATATTCCCCATTTCACAGGATGGTTGATACCTGCCAGCTGATTGGAAGGTTAGGAAATGGATGGCCATACAAAGCAGTAAGGGTTGCACCATTAAGAACTCCCATAGGGTATGGGTACTGGAACATTCACTGAAAAAATGGGTGAACAATGTTATATACACCGCTGTAAGCCGTGTAAAGGTGCATTGTCAAATGAGCAGGGCCCTATCTTAGGTAGAGGAACTGCCACCTGCTGTTGAATCTCAGCAGTGGGACACTACCACAGACCAGATCGTAAAACCCAAGACAGCTCATTATCAGGCTCAAGATTTCGGCCAGGACATGTCTGCTCACTCACTGTGTCAAACATAAGGGAATTAGCTGATAAGCCACACAAAAAGTGCATGGAGTGAGAAAAACCTGTCCATTTCAAAGACTTTCGCAGAGGAGTAAAGAACTACTTCCTAATAAACCATCTAGACAATGCTATTGATCAGACAAGGGAGAACTTCCGATTAGATATGTCTTAATTGCAACATTAACCATAGACATTGATTGAAGAGAAAACATTTGCAAAGAAACACTATGGACCAGGTGGGTTCTGTGATGCCTCATTAGTGAAACAGAAAACAAAGCAACATCGTGGTAGACCACTTGCGTGCACAGCCAAGCAAGAGGTCTAGCAGCTCGTACACCCCAAGCCTAAAGAGGCATCAGCCCACGTTTCTATATCCACACTGAACAGGTCCATCAGGCTGACTTACTTAAGCAGCCTACTGACAGTGGTCATTCCTTTGCCTTCACACCCGATACAATGCAGCACGATCGCTGGAAAACAAGCAGCCTGTGCACTGTAGCAGTTGTATTTATGCCAATATGTGATAGCTCTACCCCCGCGGCTGGCCACAGGAAGTGATAATGGATTAAGGCAATGATTTTTCTTTTGCATTTATCCCACACAGAGAGAACCATGCAAGAAAGATAAGAAGAGCCCACCCTGGCCACCACAGAAGCCAAACCTTCGTCAAAAGTTTCAATAGCTTGTTAGTTGTGCGTCTGTTTCGTACACACTATTGCCAGGAGTTGCTCACAAGAGGAGCATCGCATGAGTGGGTAGCTGTGCTACAACCCACTGTTAAAGAAATAAACATAGAAAAAAACAAAACTTACTGGTATGGCACCTCTAAAGGCAATCTACAAAAATTGAGTTGTTCCAGTGTACATGCAGAAGACTGGACCAAAAATGAAGGACCCACTGTTCCCCTTTGGTTCTCAGGTTCGACTACCCATTTTAGATGATGATCTTTTTTGCTGGCATTGTCGAGCCACTGACCCTCGGGGGACCTCCAAAGTATACCGCATATAGAAAGCTATATAAGCAGCTGCCCCTGTATTGTGTAGCAGGGACAAAAAATGGTTACATGCGCCAGGAACTACAACTGGAGGGACCTGGGTTAACTTCGAAAGCGTACTCCAAGGAGAACCTACTGTCGTGACACTCAAGACTCTTAAGAAGTGATTGTACATTAAAACCTGTCCAAAAATGAGTTTCTAACTCAATTTGAATATTTAGGTGATGGAGAACATGCTAACCACATATGTGACTAAGAGGAAAAGGACACTACACTCGCATAATAGCGAAAGGTGACGGCAGGGAACATAATGCTTTATTTCGAAATGCAGATGTTGACCTTGTCAAGGTCCGCTATCTCTCTCCTTGGGTAGCACATTCACAATGGATGGGTGCAACTGAATTAAGCCAAAGGGAGAAAACCAAACAAGCAGGCCGCTGCTCTGAGACGACTTACCGACGGAACCAAAGCAGGAAAGAAACATTGTAAAACCTTCCCAGCAAGGAGATGGATTCAGCTTTAGTGGCCTACTCCAGGACATTGCAAGCATGGCACTTCCAATTCAAGGTTCACATATATATCTAAATGTACTTCTACACACTAATGTACTTCTTCTCCTCCATGCTTCCCACGTTGATTTCCTTATTAAGTAGAAAAAGGCACCATACTCCCCTCCTTTCCTCCACATTCCCAACTATTTTTCTACATTTTCTCGCATTTTTTCTTTTCACCTGTATCATGGACTGAATCAGTACACCATTAAGGTTAGTGTCTCCAGAGAACTTCTTCCAACCCTGAAATGTTCCAGTCAGCAAGAAGTAGCATGCAAAGTGTCCACACGCATGACCAACCAGGCTGTGCAAGTCGGCTGTTGTTGTAATTCGCATGTCTAAATTCCGATGCATACCTCAGCCAGGATAATACGTTTGTTTTATGTCTCAAGATGAGGCCATCTGCACCTGGGTCTGCAGGAATCAAACTAATTTACCCCACTGTCCGTGATCATAGCTGCCACCCAGTGTGATCCAGGAGCAGTGCGCGGATGATATTTTTCCACAAATCTGGTAGGTAGTCTAATTTTCCTGGGGTCTGGAAGTAGATCTGAGGGAAACAAAGTTTGCTTCTACCAACAACTCCCAAGCTTTAAGGTACTTCTAGATCTGCGTTGACGTACTCATATTTTCCAGTCTGTCACTACACTTCTGTCCTCAAGAATATGGAATACAGATGGTACATATGTAATCACAATTATGGTAACAGCATTATCTGGAGCTGCAGTGAATGCTCCGTGGATTTTCAAAGAGAGTCGGAAGATGGGGTCCAATGTATGGTAGCCGAGTTTGCCGTACGATGAGAAAAGTAAATGGGATTCCCACCGCAGAACTCGGCCATACTGTACAGGATTCCTTTACTGTGTTAGTTCTTTTTGCCACAAGTATACCTGTCTGATGTTCCCTTGATGTACACTTTATCTACTGACACTGCCCTCACTGAAAGTTGGTCCAAACACATTTCTTGGATATTTGATGCCGTTATTTGTAATTTGTTGAGGCCGAAATTGTTCGGAGGCTTCAGGACTGCGTTAGCCCTTGTGTCGCTGAAGCACTGGCAAATGCGATAAAGAGATGGGACGTTTGTCAAGTCAAAATGACTGATGAAGATTTGCTTTTGGCGAACTATGATGCGATTTGTAAGATAAGTAACCCACTTCTCTTTTTGAAATGTAGCTACCGTGTGTCTATTGGCAGCTTCTGTCAAGGTGCACCTGCAGGGGTGCTACCTAACACGAGTAAGCTTAATGCTTGCATCTGCAATTCCACCTTTGATTAGTGTAAATAGTCTTTGGCTTGATGAACTTCGAATCACAGAGATGTCCTGTCAGGACTCAGTCTGTTCAGCTTGAATGTTCCCAACATTGGCCAGAGGCAAGGAGACTATTGGACCTGTGCTGCAACTCCTTCGGCCTGGAGTAGTGAAATGCTCGCCCTGTATCCTACATTGCCATTGACCACTCTATACATTTATACAGCAATGTCCTGATAGAACCCTTTCAGTGTTTTAGCAGATTCTGCCCACCACTTGCCCTTTAACAACGGCATGGTAATCACCGCACTGTATGGGTTGCCACCGTGTGTGCAGAGAGATTAATGAGAGAGCAATAATTTGCTGCTACAATGCTGTCGGCTGGTTTGGACTCTGACAGGTCAGTCATGTAGGAAAGAGCTTGTGTAGGATTGATGACTTCCCAAAAAATCCAGCTCAGGCTCCATGTCTTCATGCGTGGCAAGGACATACCAGAGACCAATGATGTAAGACACGCCCATGTTTACTATTTTCCTGTAATCCCCCCATGGTTTATGGTGGTGTTGCTTCTATCCCTGAAAAAGCGAAACCATTTAGAGGAGGGAAGAAAGGCGGTGGAGAAGAACCTTAGAGGATGGGCTGGGCAGTTCTGAAACCAACTTTTGCTACTCCAACCAGGTTCTGTTTGGTTAGTGCACTTTGTGTGCTAGCTTTTAAGTGAAGTTTTCAGTGGACCCTTGGAGGTAAATTTGGCTTGCAGTCCTTGTTCCATGGGGAGAGAAACTTTAATATTTCCAATTGCTACAGCGGCAGCAATACTCTTTTGCTTCTTAAGGGTGCTACTAAAGAAACCAGTTCCAGCTTGCCACATAGGAAAAGCCCTATCAAGCTGTTTTTGTTGAGCCAGCAGGGCATTCCTGCTGATGAGTTTCAGATCATACAGAATATACGTTTCCCTCATTTGTGACGATTATAATGTGCTAGCTACTATGCCCCTAATACAAAGTGTCGAATTGACCGTGAAACTATTTGAGTCCAAGCTCTTGTTGCTCCTATCCTTGACGCTGACCGAATCAGAGGCACACTGAGCATGTGTCCACTGTTAAAGGATGGTGATGTTGTATTGTGTCTTTGGAAACATGATTGTTGATGGGGATCTTTTTCAGCAGGGCAGCAGCAAATGATCCAGCATACGAGTTGTCGAGAATGGACAGGTAGACAAAGATAGTGGTTAGACCACCTGTAATGTCAGGAACCTTGGGAGAAATGACTGTGAAGTAGGTCACGTGGGAAACCCAGCAGAGAGCCCGTGGTACTGTGTGTGAAGTAAACAGTGGCTACCCCAGCACATTGAATCTTCACACTCAGTGTAACAGAGTCAGTAGGTTAGGAGGCTCACAGGGACCGTAGCTCCAGTGGGAAATACTGGTCCTCCCCCGCGCTTCTTTCCATTAGACAGTTTAAAGACCGCGTCAAAAACAATCAACTGAATTTGAACTACATTTGTACTTAAAGACCATTGGCAAGGAAATAGACAAAGGGGAAATTTTAAAACCATTCATAATCGACGTCTGTGAACTGTTCGACACTTAAACATGCAAATTTGTTATTCAAGTTGCCATCGTATAGAATGTAGCCTGCTGCATTGGAATGGACATGAGCTCTTTATTTAATCGTTAAGAGCACGTAATCTAAAAAGAAGCACTTTCTATTGTTTAGTTTTTATTTAGTAATGGTCTCGGCAACTGGCAAAAAAATGCCCAAGGGGCTGATGCTATCGTAGTTTATTGCGCCAGAAAAGATATAAAGCCACTGAAAAGGAGTCAAGCGAAGGCTTGACATGAAAACACGCCTAGTCAAAATACCCTCACTCAATGGTAACTTCCAGAAGCCATACAAAAAACCTTCCAATAGGTACGACTCTTGCAAACGTTACCAATCAACCTTACTGAAGTTGCAGCTCGCCAAGATGACTCGATGATGATCTTATCCTTATTCACCTATTGTTTCATAACACACTCTAAACTGTCAAAGACACAAGGGGCAAAAACGAAATATTGTATGAAAAGACCTTTGGAAATCATATCGAACTATGTTAAAACAATAGCTAGCCCATTTAAATTTGCACAAAAACATGCGTGACCGATGGTCAAGCACTGTCTTGGTGAAAAACATGCGAGAACTTCTCTAACTAATACAAAATAAGTCAGCAAACCGTGAACTGCCGTAACCAAATGTTGTTAAATTTCTTTTAAAAAGTGAAGTTGGAATCTACATAAAATGATTTTCACTTTGATGATGTTAAATTTGTTGATAATTCCTTAAACGTTCGAAGTGTAAATAGCTATGACGATTTTAAGAGTGTAAAGTAAAGTAATGTCGTTTTTTATAAATAATTGGTTTGGGTTTTTTAACCTCACTATTTGAATTTTTGGTATGTTCATGTTATATTTGTTCACAGGACCAACAAGACAGCGTTTAGGTTAAATGGGTTCTAATTATTTAAAAAATCTTATTTAAATAAATCAATGAAACTAGCCCCAAACGCCAATTGCGTTATCATGTTTTATTTATATAAAAAGAGTTGATTGAGCCACGATTGTCTGAACTTTTCAAACTTTTTGTAGGCCAGTGTTTTAAATAAACCCCTTCAATCAAAGAAAGGTTGAAAGGTATTTTCTTCATTATTGTTTACTTGTCAAAAGTTTAAAGTTTTTTATGTCGGACCGATATTCTCCGGTAAGAAAAGTTTTATTTTGTTCTGATGCCATTTTTGTATAATTGTGCATTTGTTGTGCTTTTTTTTACGCAGATTTACAAGAGAAGCTGTCAATCGTGGAACTGTTAAAGCCAAAACTTCGTCGTCCGTTGGTCATAAGCTGTTTTCTGATGATATTTCAACAGTTCTCAGGAATTAATGCTATTCTGTTCTATGCTTCAGATATCTTTAAGGTTGCCGGTTTTCAAGATTTTTCTTTAATTTCTTTGGCGGTAGGGTTTGCGCAGGTATTGGCAACTGGTTTAGCATGTTTAATTGTTGATAAATCTGGGCGTCGGGTTCTCTTGTTGATCGGAAGTGTGGGCATGACAGTATGCAATACATTATTGGGTATTTACTATGAAATTGCTATTATACCTCAGAAGAAATCCACAGATGTGAACCTGAGTCATACAAAGGGCCTTCTCGGGTCCTCGATAGCACACACAGTAGATCAAGCAGACATTTCATGGTTAGCGGTGACCAGTACTGTAATGTACGTTATATTGTTTTCTTTAGGGTGGGGCCCATTGCCATGGTTACTTATGTCAGAGATCTTTCCACCAAGAGCCCGTGGAACAGCAGGGGGAATTACAACGCTTGTAAATTGGCTTTTTGTATTCATTGTTGCCAAGACGTTCACAAATCTGGTAAAAGTTTTTACACAACAGGGCGCATTTTGGTTTTTTGCTGTATGGTGTGCTCTTAGTATAGTTTTCGTTTATTTTTTTGTACCTGAGACAAAAGGAAAATCACTTGAAGAAATAGAGGCAGATATGAACCACACGAGTACATCCACTAATAGATGAGTGTGTATGCGTATAACATAATTGCAACAGCCGAAAGTGTTATAAACCTGTAAAATTTTCTTTGGACTGTGATAATTTTGTAATTAAAATTGTTTTACAGGGAAATTTTAAGCAATTTGTGAGGAATAAAGTAAAAGTGTTTCTCTAAGGTTTTGGGCTGGTCCGTTTGCTACAATTAAGCAATTAATACCAGATGTTCCGTGGGTTTTTATCACGTTGTTATTTTTAACGGACTCGGTTGTTGAAAGGAAGAGGCTTTTGGTAGGTGTGAACCTTGTACTTAAGTCAACCTGGAGATATTTTGCCAGTGAAAGGCAAGTGCTTCATTTTGCGGTTTATCTTACACCTGGCAGTACTGGAAGACTACTGCAAAGATATATAAATCCCCGTACAATTGGGTATGATTAATTTTTAGCAAGGTGTCAGTCGTTCCAGGAGGGCTTTTTAAGGGGGGAATCACCACAACTGATAGTTTACTGTATAAAGACGAATATAGAGTTTTTGGAAATGTATGAAAAGATCTAGTCTAGTTGCATTGCTTACAAACGTAAAATGACTGTTGAACTTGTGTATTAGTTAAGATATTTTTAAATTAAGTTTATTGATGAAGCTTTTTTCTGGCCATACTTTTGGTGAAAACGAATATTGATGTTTTAGTAAATCATATTTGCTTCGTAACGTATTTGCTACTTAAAAAAAGGAAATTCTTACTTTTGAACATTGTGTAACTTAGTAAAGTTCTGTCACTTAAGTGTGTCATTTAGAGACAGATTTAATTTCTAACTTAGTTTCTTAACTGCAAGGGCCTACCATTCATGAGTGTAACTGTCAAAACGAACATAATGATGAACGATCCTCTTCATATTTAACATGAATAGTAAACTTTGAATGTGTATTTCATTAGATAATGTGGTTAGGGTGAGAATATATACAAAATTTATAGCAAACGATGTCTTGCCCGGCTCTGAATAGTTTTGGAACCAAAAGAATTTTTAACAGAAACTTTCCGAAAAATACCTCCAAACGGGGTCTTTGACTTTAATCAACGACATGTTTCGATGGAACTCTCGGCAGGTTTAATACGAATCCACGCACCAACATAGAAGGGACGAGTTGAGTAGAAATGCACTAGGAATTGACATATTTACCCAGTTTTTACAATGTTTAGGCGTAGAATCTCTTTAATACGTTTAATTTTTTTAACTATCAGCAAGAGCTCATAAAGCTTTTGTTGTGTATTGCCGAAAGCAGTCTACTGGAGCCACTTCGACACCATGTCTTTACTATTTACAGAAAATGAGGGATAGGTTTGACATTGATTTTGGTGCTTTAGTAACAAAGCAGCCGCTATCTCATTGCTCTTGTATATGTTTATCTAATTTAAGCACCATTATTTCACTATGTGGTGAAAAGTTAAGGCCACACCCTTACACTACAGTGATCCAGTGATTTTGAGAAAAAGCAGCTCTTTAGATAATGAAGTAAAGAATAAAATGACGTGCCAAGACGCCTTTTTAATGCTCAGAATTCTATTCTTGCGTTTCCAACTGCTTAATAATCTTCACACAAAGAATTATGGTCACTTGTAAAAAACTATAGTCACCTACTGTGTAAATACAACCCTGCAGTCTTTTCCATCTTATGCTAGCTTAAAGCTGACAGAGGCTCTGAGGATTTTACTTTTTCCTTATAAGTCAGACCTTTATGTATCCCCTTAAACAATACTTTTTGGGACACCCTGTTGAACGCATTTCACAGTCGATGGAATAATACAGAGATTACTACACCATATGCCAAAGATTGTATCAGCTTCAAGAAAACGACGAATTTTGTTGTTTCATTCTAACAAGATTTCACTTCGCCAGTTGTGCTTCTAGGTTTTTATGCTTAATAAATTCACCATAGTTTGACTTTTAATAGATAGGTCATTAAACAACTTTTGTTATGTGGTGACAATTCTCGGTCTCAGTTTGTGTGAAAGTGCTTACAAAAATTGTGGCAAGTCTGTATAGTAGGAATACACATGAAAAGATCCAATCGATGGCGAAGGCTTGGTTTGCGTTGTACAGCTTACCGTATGCATGGACTGTGATGGTAATTTGAAAACTCTGGTGCTATCAGTTTTACAAGCAGTCAGTGGTGATCATGCTGCCAATGGTGATTATCCTCGAATTCTATTACGAAACTGCATGGGTTGGGTTGTAACAGTGCAAAGAGTTGTGAAGTATGGGGTGCTGTTTTCAATTAGTGGTATATTAACACTACCAAGTAGTTTTGCAGATTTTTTTAAAAGTTACGTTTGGCGCTTGCAACACCTCGGAACGAAAAGCTTTGTCTGCAGTCTAGATTGTTATCTGCACGCTTTTGGGCGGGAAAACTAATCCACTCTGATTCTTCCTGGAGGTAAGTGCATGATTTGTCTCGATGTTTGGTCGTCCGTAGTAGTTGGTTCTGTAACAGACACGTTAGTACTTAACAAAGCCTCCTTGCACTTTACTACAGCTAATTCGAGGATTCTGAACCAAGCAATGTGAAACATAGTGTTCTTTTGGAACAAGGATAATTTAACTTGATCAGTAGTGTTACATAAAGCATTCGTGTTGAGCATTGGAGCGCCCTTGTCGTTTCCCCTAGGGCTTGACGTACCCCAGCTGGTATAATCTGCAGGACTGGTGTTTGCAGTGGTCATCAATCATGCAGTTAGCCCTTGTACTTGGGATGACACTGTGCCAAGTCAGCTGCGGCAGTTCACTTTTTAATTGAACAGCGCTTGGATTTTTGTTGGGTTCACCTTTGGTTTGAAAGTAGGAAAATAGTTGATCGGCTTGATCTTGTGACAATATGCAAGTTATTAGGTACTTTAGCTTTTGCTGCAGGAGATTTTTTGTAATACGAATAATGACTTATTGATAAACAAACGTCTTTCTGAGGTGGTATGTCATAAGTTTACCTTGGGCTTTCAGCTGCAGAAGTTGTAAGGCATTGCTCCCAGTATTCCTGATTATAAAGCCGCAATGGCTGCTTGAAACCATCGGCAAAAGGAAAGCTGGATTTAGAATGTCAAATATATGATTAATTCTTATGAACGCCATACATGTTATGCCAAACTACTTCATGGTATCAAATAGACGGCGAGGAGACTTAATTTTGACTTTTACCCCCGGACCATATCCCATCGCTTGTTTATTGATTTTGAAAAATCAGCATGTGCATGTTAATGGATATCGGACCTTGCATGCATAACATTGTGCAAGTCTCGTCAGGAAGTTGCACTTGAATGAGGAGACTTGTAGATTTTAATTACTTGGCACAGTTATGCAAGTAGACGTCTCGTCAGGAAGTATTATGCAAGTAGACGTCTCGTCAGGAAGTTGCACTTGAATGAGGAGACTTGTAGATTTTAATTACTTGGCACAGTTATACAAGTGTCCGCGCAGTTTCAAGTGTGCAGTATTAAAACCGAGCTTCAATGCAGACCTTGCCATTCATTCGAATCTTATCCCTCATTACGTCAACGCAAGGTAACAATTTTTGGATGGGGCTCCTTGAACAAAGCAGCCTTGTAATTCGAGAGCGAGACAATGATTCAANTCAGGAAGTATCATGCAAGTAGACGTCTCGTCAGGAAGTTGCACTTGAATGAGGAGACTTGTAGATTTTAATTACTTGGCACAGTTATGCAAGTGTCCGCCCAGTTTCAAGTGTGCAGTATTAAAACCGAGCTTCAATGCAGACCTTGCCATTCATTCGAATCTTATCCCTCATTACGTCAACGCAAGGTAACAATTTTTGGATGGGGCTCCTTGAACAAAGCAGCCTTGTAATTCGAGAGCGAGACAATGATTCAATAATTAAAATTGATCAAAGTGATGAGTTAAGTTGCCTGTGCTTTGATTGGCTCGTGTCGATTTATTTCGTCAGTAGCAGATTTTGACTTTGACGTTTTTGGAACAAGAGAAAAAAAGACCAACTCTGCAGACAATTCATTCGTGATGAGAAAGTTGAGTATTCCTTGCGTGAGAAAGATAAATTGGGATAGTCAGCTGAGTGCAAGGAAGAATTATTCACGACTTGCTACATTTTCCGATCGGAAAGTGTAGGAAGTTGTGAGTGATGGGCCAAACTTCAATAGTAAGACCAGGAGCATTCTTGTCGAATGCCTAAAGAAGGATATATAGCAAGAGCTGCACTAGGATGTACCGACCTTAAAGATCTCGAGCATGACATCCTGACTGAAGCAAAGCAATCAAATTTGGGCCACTCCGTTATGCGGACCAAATAAAGGAAAAGGCCAAAATTGCGTTTCCACTGACGAAAAAACTAGCTCAGTTCCAACCTACATCTCCGTTCTCTTGGTTGTCTCGCTTCCTCAAAGTACCTTTGTACAATGAAACCAAAATAAACCAAGCACCAAGACTTTACAGGTTATTATTCGGTAAACACGAGTCTTTAAACTGACACTATTACGTGCATGATACGAGTTTTACGTACACGTTTGCCCAATGGCAACTACTAAATTTTGCCAAGTGTTACAAGCTCACCGCAGCAAATATCCACTTTAACCCTTACGAAAACAAGGTAGACTAATTTATCAGCAGGCAGATATAAAATAATCTAATTCAAGCACTTTAAACGCCTACACCGGATCGTTTTGTGCCAGTAATCTTGGCCTTTTATGAAAGACCTCGCTGACGACTGTTTTTCCAACTGACTCCAGACTGTAATAAATAGAAAGCTCCTATTGGAAAAAGTTTCCGCCTGATCTTTGTGCAGTGAGTTACCAATGAAAAGAAGCGTTGCAAGAAGAACGGCGTCGATTTGAATCGTTAGTGTCACAGATAAACTTTAAAAATTACATCATATGCAGTTGGCAGATACCTAGGCAGATTGTACCATGATACGGATAATGGTTCGGAAAAGGCTTCTCAAAAATTAAAGCGTATCGAAGAGGCCCTTTTTAGGCACAACTGAAACAAGTGTCCCAGTAACGAGGACGTTCAAAGAAATTGTCTGGTAGCCAAGTTTTGCTCGATACTAGCAAGTGGATTAAAAACATTCGGAATTATGAATACACCATCCCAGCTTCATAAAATGGTATCCGGAATTACAGAGGCATCAAACAAAAAATCTAATTCGGGAAACCATTTTCAGTTTTGATCAATACGAGGAGTTGTGGCTTAATGGTTAGTGCAACTGCACAATAATCAAAGTTTCTGGGCTCGATGCCCCGAGCGGGCGACTTTGGAATTTCACAAAAGAAAAAGCCATTGTTTGGTGTCAGGAAGGGCAAATTAAAGTCCCTGTGAAGGGCACCGTCTGAGCTAGTCACTGGGAAAAAATGAAAATGAAAAAAATTCAGTTTTGATCGACGAAACTGCAACTGTGTCCGAAGTAGAACAAGCAACCTCCACCGTTCCATGTTGTGCAAGATGAAATTTTAGACGCTTGCCTCGTGTATAACCACGTTGTTCAAAAACCAACGATACGAGGCATTTCCACACACTGAGAGCATGGGATATGTGCCTGGGGAATACAAAAAATTAAAAACCAAAACTAACAAAAATGGGCATTGCAGACGTCACAGTTCGAAAGTTGTGGTCGTTCAAACATGCAGACAGTGAAATTAAATTTTTAAAATCAATTAATTGGGTGCATCCATTTGAGCCACCCCAAAATGGTAACAGGTTCAAATAAGAACATAAATATTCGGCATTACATCTGTAGGGCCTTTGAAAACGACACGGAACTACAAAACGGAAGCCACAACGTCAAGTTCTGACAAACGCGCAACCAATTAAAGGATTAACGGAGAAGGTAGCAGCAATTACAAGCAGAACCAACAGCCGTCTTATTGTACTGAAATGCTAATTCAAATAAACTAGTCACATCAAGCAAATGACATTAGTTACCTCAGCGAAGCATTTGTGCTTGTCAGTTTAAGTAATCAAATTTAACTGTCTAAACAAGCAATTGCCAGAGCTCAGATAGGTAGCACATAACGCAAAAACAGGGGGTTTGCTTTGGTGAAATCTAAGGTAAAAAGAGAATGTACACTCAACGACGAGTCCGTTGGAAGCAAGAATAGCCTCTGAAGATAGTTTTCATCCTCTCAGGCTACAATTAAACAAGTCATCCCCTAAAAAACGAGAAATACCTTCCGAGTGGGCATATTTAAAAAATTTTAATTAACATCAAAGCTAGGCAAGCGCAAGTTGTACCAGCTATTTTTCACAATAACAGCAACGACGGCAGCATGCCCCTTTTCGAAACTCGGAATTATTAACCACTCAAAATCCACATGTCGACGTATTTGCATCCATGAAAAGGTTCATTCCGTAATGAATTTTGTGTAAAATATTTTCAATGCAAGTTTTTCGTATGTTTGGATCCACCGCTGTACNAACAAGTCATCCCCTAAAAAACGAGAAATACCTTCCGAGTGGGCATATTTAAAAAATTTTAATTAACATCAAAGCTAGGCAAGCGCAAGTTGTACCAGCTATTTTTCACAATAACAGCAACGACGGCAGCATGCCCCTTTTCGAAACTCGGAATTATTAACCACTCAAAATCCACATGTCGACGTATTTGCATCCATGAAAAGGTTCATTCCGTAATGAATTTTGTGTAAAATATTTTCAATGCAAGTTTTGCGTATGTTTGGATCCACCGCTGTACTAGTATTTTTGGGGAATAGGGGTGGAGTTAATTCGCAGGTCACACATCCAAATATTCTCAATATTTTTACGCGTTATACCTGTAAATTACCGTGCAACTAGAAAAATATCTTCCTACGAGACTAGAAAACGTCGCCAAATCGAACGCAATACGAGTCTTGACTGAAAAATTGGTTGTCCTATTTTTCTATGGAAAAGAAAATTCAAAACACCACACAATTCCCTTTAACCAATCCGGGCAATGGTTTGCATCATCGTTTTATAGAATTTCTACAAATTGTTCTACATTCCGAATCGAATGAAGTATGCAGTTCTAATTTACCTAATTTTCTCGTATCCCACACCAAAACATATTTAATGTGTACAACATGCATCACAAGATACTGATCAGGTGAAATTTGGGTGGGTGGACATCGACATTTGGAGTCCTCTACCGGAGAAGAAAATTGCTTTTCAGCAAAAAGATCTCGGGGGCATACTAGTCATCCGTGGCTTTTCATTCGAGGTTTCTCGAAACTTTTCCCAATCTGTTGCTTTTTTTGCAACTTGATGTGAAATGTTGAAAACACTATTTTCTACTTCATCTCCGCGACCCACAATGTAAAGGAATTAGAATTTGAGAGGTGAGTGCCAGATCTCAGCCTTTTTTCTAAATCATTGGTTAGGTTGCTCGTGCACATGGACATGGTTTAATTCATTAAATTTTGTGACCAGATCTTTTTTTTTTTTTACCATGAAAAAACCTACGCGAAAAATCATGCGCGCATGGACAAAAAAAAACTGACTACGGTTTTGCTTTCAACATGTTCAATTCATGTTGTGATTTATTTGCCCTTTTTAGCTCGCATTTTCTTTAAATAAAAATCGAGTTCTTTTCCTTCAAGTATATATCCGTCGCATCTTCCGCTCTGACCAGGTCGTGATGCAATGCAAGCTGTTGAAGAAATAAAGTGCATCATCATTATCATTAACAAAAACCCACATTAAAAAAAGTCAAAACAAAACCCAGCATAAACCTTAATGTTATATTATCACTATGGCCTGCATTTTTTTACTTCCTGATATCTAAAACCAGGTTTCCTATCCAAGCCAAACATAATACTTTGTGACATAGTTCAGTATTCTGTAATTCGTAAAATACTTTTATCAAATGGTGTGGACCACTGCTTCCTAAAAGTTATGAAATGCAGCCCTCCCATGTACAGTGCAAATGTGCATGCCACCAAACCCTACAATTGTTACGTCATTGCTTAAAAGGTATTGTTTAACATCAACAAGCAGCTTTGTTGTGTTCGAGGTACAGTTTCTAAGCTGGGGCAACGTGAACACCAAATTTTTTAGTAAGTCAATCCGTATACTGCCCAGAAGATTCTCTTCAGTTATGCAGTGTAGAAACACAGCCTTCCAGGTTTTAACCTGTGCTCATAGCCCAGTGCAATATCATCACAAGAGAAGTGCTTCTGGTATTCAATAATAAGAAACAGAAAATTTCTACACTTCACCATACAAGAAAACAATTCGGTGAGTGGTTATCAATGGTAAATTAATTAAATAATTTCTCAATTAAGGGTCCGTCACCCCTGCTTCTGACCATAAGAGTATTACGTGTAATTGCCTAAAGCAAGGTGGCCATACGAAACTGCCACCAAGCAGGAACCATCAAGTGCATGGAGAAGAGCATTTCTTCATAAAGGGTGGCGACTAAGGAGAAGACTCTTATTACAGTAACAAGCAACCCTTCCATTACTGTAATACACCGCGACAGTTTGAGTTAACTTACCATACAATCGTCCTGTGACAAACTGTTCTTCCAAATGAGTGTCCAGTTTGGCCATTGGTTTTCTTGCTTCAAGCTTCCTAGTGACATGGTTTGATTTAGTTCTTGTAAGTGGGTCACTTTCACCTTCAATCTGTCAAAATCAAGCATATAATAGTTAGACATTTAAACTGACTGTAAGGATTGTTTACATTCACATTAAAATGCCTATGCAATACCAGTAAATTAAACCCTGAAATTAAAAACCTGAGCAAGCCATTCTGTTCAATGTAGAATTGTTGCATCTGTAGCAATTAACATGTTTTGAAGGAAAAAACATTCTCACAATGTTTCAGTCAGTATAACATAACATGACAGAAATTTCAGGTACTATGCTTCAATAAATCACAAACCACGATGTCCAGCTTATTTTACTATTGAAATTAGCATATTCCTGCAGTTATAAATTTTTTCATCCATGGAGTTCGAAGGTAGCATAATTTAGTAACAATATGTGACTTATATCACCTTATGTGTAAACCATATAAAGTATGAACTAGAAGATACATCAATGGCTTGGATTTCCACATTGCTCTTTTGCCAAAGATTTACCTTGAAGTTGACATTTCTTAAGGCAGGGTACTTAATTCTTTATGGTCAGTAACTTTAAATGGTTCTCAATTTTGTCTAAGATACAAAAAAAGCATGTTACTTGATTTATCAAATCTAACCATTAGAATGGACAACAGGTGGTTTGAACACAAATATTAGTATGAAGTATTTTACAATTTAGTGAGTGATAAAAGAAACTTATGAAGGTTCCCAAATATCATTCTAAAATTTATAAAACTAACCTTTTCTATCATGTTGACCAGAGAACCTACAAGTTGTGATATCTTACAATGGGATGTTACCCTACTAAATACACTTAACACACTGTTATTTTTGCTTGGCAGTTAGATGGCTATTAAAACCAATATGACCTGTTTTAAAAGACATCTACAATTTAAAAATGAATTTAACAAAAGTTTATGTATGAACCAAAAACCTTGTGGTGTATCAAGTAAAATTCATATTGAATTTTTCATATCTATTGTGAGAGCAAGGACTGAATACCAATTAGGTCACAGCCAACCAGATCTTCAAGTAGTTGTCCTTATAACAGATGTCCAAAAACAGAGAATTCAAACTACATGAAAGGACTACATTAGAGCACATTTCTAAAAGGACCAAGAAAAAACTCACACTACATGAATGGGTAACAGGAAAGAAAATAGCTGTGATTTGGTTAATTATGGATTTTTAGTCATGCAATTTTCATAAGTTATTTCCAGATGACAAGGCCTTCATAATTATTTATCTATCTATTATTTTATCTCATGTTTCAAAATATACTGAGCAGCATTTTCATTGCCATTCTTTGTCAATGAAATTCTTATATTTCTCTTTCACAGAACTTATTTAATGCTTCAAATACACACCCATGCCCTTTGGCCTTAACAAATCCAACAAACCTACCTTCCCTAGCAAATGATCCCAACAGCAAAACTAATACATAATAAGGAACCTACACCCTGTTGGACCAAAACATTTGTTTTTATATTCACTACTCATTTAATGGGGAAATTTAGAAATATATAAAAACAAATGTAAACAAGCATACCACGTGGGCCTACCTATAGATACATACCTGTTTCTGTCCCTTCTTTCTTCCTAATGGAAGTCCATAATGAAGCTCATACCTAAGATGCAGGATGAAAAACATTGCATTACTTTATCTACCCTTTCCCCATACACGAAAAAATTATCAAGTATTAAAATATTGAAAAAGTACTGAAAAAGTCAGACATGCAATATGAATCATCCCCTATAATTACACAGGAGATCATTGCCCAGTGCACTTCATCATTCTGTTCAAGACAACAATGTGATTTTGTTTAAATACTGTGATCCACTAGAAGCAATTGATCAATTCAAAAGAACAAAACGAACCCCAGGAAAATCACTGAAAGTAAGAGCCCTGTTTTCTAATGGTATCTGTGGCCAAACTATTGCAGCAGATATGTAATTACCTTATGCAGGGTTTCCATACTCCCAGTCATAATACAAGTGCCATTAAAAAAATCACAAACACAGGAAAACTCTTATAAAAACAGTTTATTGCTTACCATTGTTTGAAGGGTGTGGAATCAATTTGAATGACTGCATTTTTTACTAAAGTTTTGGTTCGAACCAATTCATTGTTGCTTGCATTGTAGACAACATCCAAAATCCTGGTTTTTCTGCTGATGCCTAATATGGAAAATAAATAGTCAGCATATAATCAGAATAGAGTAAAATTAAAGTTGCCTTGATGTCACGAGTATGAAAAATCTATTAAAAAAAAGAACAAGAACTAGAAAATAAACAACACAGCTATGTGCTTGACAAAGTGGATACTATTTGTACATTATTCACTGTTTGAATTAGATGTTTCTTGGCTTGGGTGGAAAGTTGTCACTGTATTGAAGGCTCAATCTCCAATATGGATAAAATTTTCTATAGCAGGGTCCAGAAAAAATAATGACACCTAAAAATACCATTCTTTTATCAGTCCATTAACACTCCTTCAGTATTATTTTCTATTTGGTACAATAAATCATTTCAACATGCTGTTCAATAATGCCAAATAAAACAAGGTTTAAAAAAAGGAACAATAAGGACCAGTAAAAGGGTGAGCTGCCAGAAATGAAATGAATAGTGTCACATTGGCATTACCTTTGGAAGAATATTTTTCATGGTTTTAAGTACACAATGCTGGGTGGGTCAAGCTGAAACTGTGGGTTTATTGTGGCTGTAAGTATTTTTCCATTGAAGACCCACCTGTGGAAGCACTGACGTAAAGCTCTCAGTGCCAACATGTCTAAAACAAAAACAACAGTGGGTTAAGCACAAGGCAGTAGGGCAGTAGGTCACTAGGCCCACCAATTATAGTCCTACTGGTTGGCTCTAGCCTGGTGCCAAGTAAATACAGGAACTGAAATATCAATGCAGTGGATTTTTAGGTTAAAAAAGAGATGTCAAGCAGAACACACCAACTCAAATAAAATAGCATGGTGGTCATCAGTGTAACTATGACATGATAATCATGTATTCCACACAACTGTAAATCTAATACAATTGGAGAAAGTATCATCATCTAAAATTTCATCATTGTTCCACCATGCTACACAGAATGGAAATTTTCCATGATCCCCCCAATACATTAAAACAACTCACTTTCTGAGCCCCAAGAGAAACTTCCTTGGTCAAGCCTCAAGGCTCTAAACTTCAGGTTACCACCTCTGCAACGCACTTTATGGATTCTTTTATTTCCTATCTGAAAAGGAAACACATGAAGAAGTCCATTCATTTTATTTTGAGAAAAATATATTCCCCTTTGCTATTGTCATTGTTAATCTGGGAATTCAAATGACAAGGTTCATATGTTCACATTTTCAATAAACGAAAAATACCCAACAAAAAACAAATATGCATGGTACAAACACATATCCACCCCCACTAAACTACCACAAGTTTCTAGTCCTTTACACATCAAATAACAGTTTCAGATACATCACAAGGGCATGGTCTTAGTAAATTTAAACTGAAACAAATTAGGTAGTGGTAGTCAATAGTCAAAAAGTTCTGTAAAACAAGGATGACAACATCCATACTAATGAAGGTTCAAAACCTACTACTGGCACCTTTAAGGTTGGTAAAAGACAAGTCATTGGCGTATTTTTACCATGGGGTGCAAAAAACTGCAGTCATCAGAAGCTTTTTAAATAATTACAAAATACTTGCGACAACAAGAAAAAATAAACTTGCAATACTATGTTTGAAAAAAACCCACCATTATATATATATATATATATATATACACACACACACCATTCCATATACATACCCACAAACTAAATTCATTACATAAAAATAGCAGCAGTCAGTGTAACTATGACAAACTAATCACAGGGGTACCAACTCAAAAGCCAACATACAAAAGCATGTATTACAAATGAGCTGACCCTCTGCAATATAAAGTTTCATCATTCTGCTACTTTTCCACTGTTACTTTTTCTTGTTTCCAAGCCTGTGTTTAAAATCTAGCCATGCTATATTACAACAAGTTTTGATGAAGTTACTCTCCAAGTTACAAAAAAAAACCCAAACAGAAAATAAATGCAACTTTATCTATGAAAAATGTAATTTGCTCCTGNCCATATACATACCCACAAACTAAATTCATTACATAAAAATAGCAGCAGTCAGTGTAACTATGACAAACTAATCACAGGGGTACCAACTCAAAAGCCAACATACAAAAGCATGTATTACAAATGAGCTGACCCTCTGCAATATAAAGTTTCATCATTCTGCTACTTTTCCACTGTTACTTTTTCTTGTTTCCAAGCCTGTGTTTAAAATCTAGCCATGCTATATTACAACAAGTTTTGATGAAGTTACTCTCCAAGTTACAAAAAAAAACCCAAACAGAAAATAAATGCAACTTTATCTATGAAAAATGTAATTTGCTCCTGACCTTGGTGTTTGCTGGAGGTCTACCAAGTGCATGCTTTCTCTTTTTGGTGAGAGGTTTTTTCTTTCCTCCTGTTGCACGGCGCTTGTGCCAGCTGTCACGGGAAATACCTGGTTAATTAAGATATTTGATAATTTAATTTGGCTGCCAATAATAAATGTAGTAACATAGCAATAAAGAAACACTTGGCAATGAACCCCCCATATATAAACAAAAAATGAATAAAACAAAAAACAATAATAAAAAAATTTAAATTTTTTAACTTATAAGCAATAATTTAGCAATAGCAATTCAGGAAATAACAAACTTTTGCGCAAGTATTTATCTTTATCCATTACAAAGTTAATCTTAACTAAAATTTCCCCTATTCTTACTAGACTGACACTGCACTGTTTTTACTGAAGTACACCCAAATAATAGTGTCAATGCAATCAGATTTGACACTGCCTTATCAGCTAATTTAACATTGACATCTTTCTACTCAAATGTGGTGTTTTTCATCCTCATTTTCTACTTTGTTGCAAATGTTCGAGGGATAAGGTAATCCCAGGAGAGAATGAATTTATATTCCCATTTGGTGCAGTGTTAAGTCATTTTTGAAAAGGGCAATCTTCCACTCTTACATGCCATTTTCCCATTATATCTTTAAAAAATGCCAACACACCCTCCCTTCCACCCCTACCCCCCACTACATCACTAAAAATTTATAAATCACATTAAAGGCTGTGCTTTTCTTTTTGCATCAATCTAAACTATTTACTGATTTATTTTACTTGTACTTAAAGTCTATGGTCTTAATGATTATCATCTAACAAAATTCAATTTCATCATATCTTTGTGTTCTTATTATTCTTGAAAGCTAATGTTTCAACTATCCACCTAATGGCAAATTTAATTCACTTCTACAGCACAACCAAGGGAGCAAAAACATAGTATTTTTAGTACCCAAATTTTATGCCTTACCTGTACCTACTTTACTCTAGAGAAGCAATCTATTTTTTTCAGTGATGTTTATTATGTTGTTAAGTCACAGGCTTTCTTTCAGAGTCATGCTTTGAACCAACTCACATAGACCAGTATCTTGACAATGCAGGTCACTGCCCAGTTTCAGTTTATGATAGTGTTAGCACCACTATGCTTGAAAGAGCAAGAAGCATCACTTCAAACCCATATCTCAGAAAGAAAGAGAAACACCACTAAAAGGTTCTCTTATCTGATAGACAGCATACTGGAGGTGTCCAGAGAGCATTATGAAAAACTAGCAGACATAGTCATGAAGAAAAAAACCCTGCAAAACAAATGTCTTCCCTATCTCAAGGGCATCAGTGAACAGCTAAGACGAACTCTCTGACAGCATAATATTCAGTGTTCATTTGAGACAATACTCTTAAAGAAAAAGGATCCAGCTCCACTTGAAGAGAGAAACAATAGTTTACAGACAACATTGTAAAAACTGTCCTGCCCTTCACATTAGAGAATCAAAGCATTCCTTGAGTCAAAGAGAAAAAGACAATAAGAGAACTCTTAAAAAAAAAGATCAAATCTTCAACTGTGAATAAGAAGATTCTGGAGAGAGGAATAAATACTACAAGAAAATCCACCATTAATATATATATATATATATATGTATATATATATACATATATATACAGACACATACTATTCCATATACATACCCATTAACTAAATTCATTACACAAAAATAGCAGCAGTCAGTGTAACTATGACAAACTAATCATAGGGGTACCAACTCAAAAGCCAACATGCAAAAGCATGTATTACAAATGAGCTGACCCTCTGCAAAAAAAGTTTCATCATTCTGCCACCTTTTCCAATTTTAATTTATCTTGTTTCCAAAACTTTAACTACTATGTTTAAAATCTGGCCATGCTACATTACGTTTCAAAATTGATGTCCCAAAAACTTTTCAATGTTGCATTGGGGGGTGCAAAATAACAGAAAGAATCAAATTGCAAGGGTTAAAATTGAGGTAGTGCTACTAATTGTATGCTAATTCACTCCAACCCAACTACATTTGACAAGCTTTGTGTTTATCCCTACTTTTTTCTAAACTAACTTAAAAGGCTCTCTTTAACCTGCGGTAGTCCCCTAAAGGAAGCCTTAATAACTATGCTTACGTTACAAAGCCACATAAAACGTATTTTAGACACCAAAAGTTTCGACTTATGAAAAACGCAGTAAACAAGATACCACTGCAGCCAATGCGTTCTATAATAAAATAATGAAGTCTATTTTCAAAAACGAGCTAAAATCAACTACCTATGTCAGACCTTTTACCCGTTTACCTCCATTTACCTTCGGCGGTGCCTTTGGGCAGTGACCATGGTTTACACTTTTAGCAACTATATTAAGTTATCCTGATTTGCGAGTCCACTAATTAACAATTCCATAATCAACCAGCATTTATACAAAAAAGATCTTGTAACCAGTTTAGTTATGTGCAATTAAAATGTCAACACTTACAATTAAACCATTAATATGCCATTTATTGCAAACTAACTTAGAAAGTATTGTCAAATACAAGCAAAATGGTCTAAATGTGGGTAAAATATCATCCGACATGTCAGCACTACATATTGGAGGTCATATGAACGAATGTTGAAAGCTTATTCAAAAAGATGAACACATAAATGTTAAATATACTTTATTCATCAAAATTACTTTTCTCCTAAATGTCGCTTGAACAATATTACGATGATTGTTCGAGATAAGTGTAGAAAAAATATATAACAACTACCTTACCCATAGTGAAAATTCTAAGAGAAATTTCAGAGGACAACAACCAAACTTATTCCGCTGACCCAGCAGTCTACAGTCCAATACGAGAGCCTCAATTCAGGTCGCATTTAAATTGTTGTTGTTGTTGTTGTTATTTGCAATTTGCCCCATGAAAAGGAAGTTCAGTTGATGTACATCCATGTGGTAAGTAAGTAAGTTTTTATTTGCCACAAACATAAAATGAAAAATGTTTACCAATGTTTAAAAAAAAAGAAAGGCCTAGAAAGTCAATAAATTACAATTTAAAGTTAATTTACAAACTTTTGTATAAATTAATACTAAAAAGAATGTTGCATAAAAATATTACAATTTGAGTTAAAATAAAAATAATTACAGGTCACCCCTAATTGAAGTGGCAGGGATAACATTAAAAGGTCAAACCGACCTTATTTCCATAATGGTCCCTTAAGAGGTGATTTTTTAATTGAAAAAAAAAGGGAGATAAAATTTTAAAATATAAATGTGTTTTAAAATGAGATGTCCTTTTAGAATACCTGGCTCTTTATGAGAGTGAAAACATGAGTTGTCAGTAGTAGATATATATACTGTCTTCTTCTTTCTGTATATTTTGAAAATAGTATTCTTTGGTCTGGTGTTTAAAAGTGTTGACATTGTTAGTAGATTTTAATTCAGATGATAGGTTATTCCATATTTTTGGCCCTAGGTAAGATAGGCATTTTTGGCCTGTGTTGCTTTTATGAGATGGGATATGTAATTTAAACTTTGACCTTCGTGTAACACAACTCTGGTTGACTGGGTGGAATATTTTATCATAATAAACTGGAGCAGTTCCTTTAAAAAATTTCAATATCTTTACACTAATATTTTGATTTACTCTGTGCTTTGTGGGGAGCCAATTTATCTCTTTAAATTCAGTAGCACCAACATGGGCTGTGTTTTTTAAATTCAGATAAAAGCGAATGCATTTGTTTTGTGCAGACTGCATTTTTTTTATCAGTCTCTTATTCAACATGGGGTACCATGAGGAGCATGCATAATCAAAAAGTGGCTGAATGAGGGCATTGAGGAGCAATCTGCGAAGGAAGTTATCTAGAAAGCTTTGTTTTCTATACAGAAATTTCAGTCTATTATTTATTTTTCCAAGTATTTTAGTTCCCATTGATTCCCCAGAAAGATTTTCATCTAGAACACATCCAAGGTATGTGACTTCTGAGTGTTGTTTAATTTCTATATCACCCCTCCTAATGCTAAGACTTTTAATATTTTTGGATTTTTTTCGTCTGAAAAGAATGGATTTGGTTTTATCCTCACCAAAATGAATATTTAATTTGTTTTCCACAAACCAATTGCACAGTGATTCCAAGTTTTTATTTAAGTTTGACTCTATGTGGTCAATATTGTGGTGTCTGACAATTAAGCAGGAGTCATCTGCATAAAGAAGTAGTTCGCAGTCAATAGCCTGAGCCATGTCATTTACATATAGTAGGAATAGTAGTGGACCAAGAATTGACCCTTGAGGTACCCCATATATAACATTACTGGGGTTTGAAAATTCCTTCCCAATGTTGACTGTGAATAATCGGTCCTGAAGGTAAGATTTAAACCACAAAATTGTAGAGCCACTAAAGCCAAGGCATGCCATTTTATCCAGTAAGATTTTATGGTCAATGGTGTCAAATGCTTTTTGGAGGTCAATCAGAACCATGCCTGTAAGCATATCATTTTCAAATCCCTGTTGAATCCTATCACTCAGATAGGATAAGCAAGTGTCTGTTGAGTGGTATGGACGAAAGCCAGATTGGTATTTATATAATNTTTATATTTGGTAGAATGAGTGTCTGATGATGCCAGAAAGGCGAAAGTACTCACAAAGTGTGTCGTTGGTTCTTACTTATCTTACGTCTCTTACGTCGTTGTTAGTTCTGCTGAACAGGAACTCGATTGGGTGGAGCTTCTTGTGACTAAGCAGCCCTTTATAGGGACAACGGTACTCACACAGATTATGGGAAGGGTCTAGAAAAGGTGACCTAAACATCGTCTTTTCTACCGGAAGCTGGTCGGCTACCTGCAGCTGACGGCTGTTCAAACTTGTAGGGGCAAAAAAAGTAAAAAATACCATTTTTACAAAAGAGAAAATTAAAGTGAATATTGGTGCTTGGAATTTAAGAACACTTCTTGATCATGAAGAGCCTGCTCATCCAGAACGAAGAACAGCTGCTGTCGTCAAGGAACTGGCTAGTTACAAAGTGAACATTTCTGCTTTATCTGAGACTCGGGTGAGTGAAGAAGATCAGCTTACTGGAAGAGGTGCTGAATACATTTTTTTTCTAGAAAGGCAAGCCTGAAGGAACGAAAAAGGATGGGGGAGTAGGTTTTGCTATACGGACACATATCATAAGCAAGTTGGAGCAACCTTATGGAGTTAGTGATTGAATCATGTGTCTAAGGGTGCCTTTAAGATGTGGTCGTTACGTGTCTGTTATTTCAGTGTATACTCCTACACTGACAAGTAGTCAGGATATCATTATAGCATTTTCTCAACATTTGAGGAATTTTATCACAGGAATGCCAAAATCAGATAATTTGCTGATACTCGGTGAGTTTATGCACGGGCCGGAAGTGATCATAATATCTGAGATGTTTTAGGGAGATATGGTCTTGGTAAGGCAAATAACAATGGCCTTGTTCTTCAAAGTGTTCTTCCAAGAATTCTGTACAAAACTTCCTTTGTTTCATTCACAAAACTCGAAGTAGTGTTTTTAATCCGTTTAAAGTTAGCAAAATCATCCACAGCCTTGGTAGAGCCCCATTTTCTTTCGTCTGGAGCTTTAATTTTTGAGTAAAACCAGGGAAATGTTATTCGACATAGTATCTTTTTTTGTTTAAAGTGGGGCATGCTTATTTAAAATAGTGAAAAGAGCAGAAGTGTAGGTATCAGCACGTTTTTCAAACTCACTATGTTTGTAGTTGTATCAGAGTTCGGAATTTTTAATATTAGATAATAAAGTCTCTTTTTCTACGTTAAAGCATTTTTGAAATGTAATTTTATTATAGGATGGATCTCTATTGGTGGCAGCTAACTACCGCACGCTCTAAGGAAAAAAGCCGAGCCGAGGGTCGTCATAAATAATGTCATCTGGTATACTAAATATGATTAACTTAAGGATATAATCAAGCTCGTGTGTCGTTTGCTGTTCATGCTGTTGAAGTCCCATTGATTTAATAATATTAAGAAAAGTTATGGCATCTCGGCGGTTTAAAGGGTCAACATGTAAATTTAAGTCACCAAGAGTGAGAAGGGGATAGGACATTTTGATGTATTCCAAGTATTGGATGAAATCATCGATTAATATTTTAGGAGACATAGGCACATGTGTTCTGTATGATGGTTTGTAAATTATTATGATGCCAATTATTGTGCCACAACACTAAAGCAGCCACTCAGAGTGTTCAAATGAGACTTTTTTAACAATAAATAGCTTTGTAACTTTGAAGTGGTCTCTGTACAATATTGCAATACCTCCGCCTCTACAGAGCGGGCGTTCTTGGCCATTTAAGTTATATTCTGGTAATGTGATTTCACTTTTGGCTGCTGTTACATGTTTGTTTAACCATGTTTCGATCATGCAGGAGGTATCTGCTTTTGAGCGCTATACAAATTGTATGAATCTGAGGTGTTTTATTATACTGGGTCTTTCATTGATAAAACCCCCGGTAAACAATGGGTCCATTTTTGTCTTTCACAGATATCCACTTATGAAAGACCCGAAAGGAAGCAACAGATCAAGAAAACGTGGGACAGAAAGCACGCAAGACACCATAAAATGCAAGACATACGGATCGCTTCTACAGGAACCTCTGTGGGAAGGCCCTTCCTCTTGGGTTGGCCTTCAGCCAAGGCTCAAGCATCTCGAGAACCCTGTCCTGCATGGTTGGGCGCTTTAGCAAAAGCCCTGACCAAGGGGGGACCAGAACTCTACACTTGATCTTAGTCAAAAGGCCAAGAAGCATTTTATTATTTTCCCCTCGTTTTTTGGCTACCAAAATTACGTTCCCTGTTTTGTCACTTGATGTATTTGAATTGTTATATCTTTTCGTTATTCGGGTTGGAATGGAAAGATCCTTATATGCAGGTCTCTATATATTGTACTTAAACAACACATTCGCTGTATGTCGAGAGATATGACATTTTGAGTGTTTGTGATTAATACATTGTTATTAGATCCACCTAATTATTAGGATCATTTCAAGAAAATTTCCTTGTTAGTCGAATGAAATGCTGCTCTGATTTCTAATTTTTGACTGCTTGTAACAACAGATTATTATTGAATCCATTCAGTTATTTATTTCAATAAATAAGCCTTGGTCCATAAAAACCAATATGTCTGATTTAAGAATAGGATGTAAACAAGTAAAGAAAATGACGAATAAATCACTCTCTACGGGCGCAGCAGAATAAGATAGACTTTTAAAATGATTCTACTATGTAAGTCTGTTGAAACGTTTTTAAATGATTTCTACGTCATTCGTTTGACTCTGGTCCTATTTTATCGTTTTATTTTGGCGTACATGTACATATACGTATATGCATAGGTATATGCAGAGGTATATGCAGAAGTATAAGCAGAGGTATAAGCAGAGGTATATGCATAGGTATAGGTATATGCATAGCTATATGCATAGGTATAGGCATAGGTATAGGTATAGGTATATGGATATGTATATGCATAGGAATATGCATAGATATATGCATAGATATCTGCATGTGTATCTGCATAGGTATAGGGATAGGGATAGGGATAGGTATAGGTATAGGTACATGCATAGGTATAGGTATATGTATAGGTATAGGTATAAGTATAGGTATATGTATAGGTATATGTATAAGTATATGTATATGTATATGTATATGTATATGTATATGTATATGTATATGTATAT
>RDPX01000100.1:790328-815799 GCA_003991215.1 Morbakka virulenta
AACCTTTATTGACTGGCATATAATAGGTAATGTTATATTACAATTGTAAATATAAAGAGGTTTCCTAACCTTGAAAATTCTGAACTTGATGGACTCAGAGGAAGCAATAGATGTAAAAGCTTTATCATGTCATGAGTCGTAAGCTTTTTCCAACTTCTCCCATACTTCTCCCATCGTCAGGCTACTCCGCTACAGTAGCCTGACCATGGGAGAAGTATCTCTTGAAACGTAGCTTGGAAAAAGCTTACGACTCATGACATGATAAAGCTCTTACATCTGAGGTTTCCTAACATTTGCCATTGCCTTAGTAATAATGTGTTGGGCACTAAAAATATTAAAACAGTGGTGGTTACATTGTACTCAAAATCATTTTTTGGTGAAAGTAACTTTTAAGGGGGTGTTAAGAAGCAGAAAGTTAATATTTTATTGAAATTTTATTAGTCTTCAAAACTTTAGGGATGTAATTTTTAAAAAAATATCAACTGTTAAATACTTTTAATTAACTCTATTTTGCATCACAATTTTTCTGGAATAACAAAAGATAATTTTTTTAAGTTATGTGATAGGTTTTTTTCAGAACTGCTCGGAAATCATGATAAAGAAATTGATACTATTGTATTTTTTTGGTTATCAACACACACAATTGGTTAATTAATGTTATTAAGTTGGTAACAATGTAGTTTATTTTACTGACACCACAGAAAATTATTGACCTGCCTATTTAAATGTATTTACAATTTGATTAATTTATGCAGCAGAAAATAAGAAAATTCAAAAAGCAAATTAAATGACATTCAGTGGGTGTTATGAGTTGATGAGCACGGAGACAAAAAGGCACAATTTTTGGGAATGGTACAGCTGATATTTGCTGTTAGTCTTACAAATAGTTAGGAATAGAAGATAGAAAACTGTGGGCACTATTTCTAAGTACTTATTTCTCTAATGGAATGATTTTAACTAGGTAATGAAAGTTATTGTAATGAAGATCAATACAAGATGGAAGTGGAGCATTTAAATCGTAACAAAATAGATAAACATTTATTTTGAATATTATCAAAAAGAGAATAACCTACTGTTAAACACAACAATAACCATGTAAAAGTCTTTTTGAAATTCTATGTTTTCTACATGATGCAAAATAGTAGTTTTGTTACCCTTAGGTGCTATCTCGTGTCAATTCTTGTTGACTTACTCTAGCCTCTCTGTTTTTCACTATATGCATGAACCATTTACACATCCATAAACTTTTTTTCTATTGTGTGATCAGGAATTCTTATAATGTTTATTTTTTGTTATTATATGTTTTAATCATTAAAACAGTTTTGATGGAAGTTTTAATTTTGAAATGTTTATCAGGCTTAATTTTTTGTTTCTTTTCATTGTCAGTAGTTTTTAAGCATTAAGTTCAAGGAGCTAAACTAAAATACAGTAAAATGCATCACATAAAAAAATATTTATGAAATTTAGAACACCACATCCACATTGTGTTGTATTACTTGACACTGCATGCAGAAATCATTTGTTTTGAAACAACCGTCCAGAGATTATTACTCCAGAGAGCGGGACAGGCTTCACAATGACATTAAGGTTACAAAAGAAAGCAGGAACTGTGAATTTTTGAAGACAAAAAGGATTGGTGAAGAATTGGGAGAGACAAATGTTGCTGTGCAACAAAAGGTATTTTGTCAACTAATTTCTTTTGAAGTTATAAGAAATTTTGCTCTTTGATGTTCAATTGAAAAGTAATTTTATTTTATTTCAAGTAATGTATATTAGTGATTTTAGATAGCTAAGTTAAAGTGTAAGAAAAGGGCTGTTAAGTCACCTGTAATGCCAGCTTTTGAAGAGATACAAAAGGATAAAAAAGCTATAAAGGCTGAATGGATGGTTAAAGCTAGTATTTGGAAGGACAACAAGACCACAAATGACACAGTTTTTGAAGCCTGTAATGATCCTTATTCAAGGAAGAAAAAAGGGCATGTTATTTGAGATGTTAGATATTATGAACAATATTCCTGACAATAAAGATCTCTAGGGTGACAATGAGTTGTTATCGTCAAGAACTGCACTTAACCCATCAAGTATTCTGAATCTACTATGAGCACTTTTGACCAATACATGCTTCCTCTTCAACCATGATACTCAAAGTAAGGACATTCTCATGGGACCTTATATGTCCTCTGTGATAGCTAAAATATTCATGTAAGCATTTGAAGCCACAGCACTATCAACAATGGACCAAGGGCCAACTGTCTGGGAAAGATACACTGGAAACAGATTTGCAGTAATTATTAAAGAAATACAATGCTCATAAATAGTCTTCACTTAAACACAATATTCAACGTGGAGAAAGGAGAAGAAAGAAAACTACCCTTGATGCCCTAGTGAAGAGACAAGCAGATTGTATTATCTCTATTATCATTTACAGGAAAAACTCTCACAATGCTCAGTACCTCAGTAGTGCATCACATCATCTAGTCACAGGTCATAATAGTGTCATCACCACTCTATTTGAAAGAGCAGGAAGAATCATTTCCAACCCATACAACCTTAGATGGAAGGAAGATACCTTTAGAACTTTCTCTTAGCCAGTAAATTTCATGCAAAGGATGCCCAGAGAGTCTTCCACAGAAAGATTGGACTCAATCATAAAAGAAGAAAAAAGGGACCATTGAAATGAATGACTGCCCCCTGTCAAGAACACCAGTCCACCCAAGACACCCAAGACAATTTTCTCATACAAATTCTCAAGACAACACAATCAGCTTTCCTTCTTCACAACATCCAGCTAATGAAGAGGCTGTCATAATCAAGGACCTGGCCTCACTTCAAGAGAGAAACAATATGATTTACAGACTACTTTGTAAGAATTGGCCTACCTCCTACATTGGTGAATCAAAGCATTCCTTGGATCAAAATGAAATAGAGCACAAGGAAGTTGTTCAAAAGGTGATATTAAGAGTCAAAATATAGCAGAACATTAGAGTGTGTGTGTGAGAGAGAGAGAGAGGGGAGGGAGGGGGGGGGAAACCAATACAACAAGAAAAGTTAAAGAAACAATCTATTTCCTGCAACACAGCAATTACATCAACAATGTGCCTTACACTCTTAAAGAAATTTGGTTTCCAGGAGTAAAGAAACAAACAATGAAAATCAGTTAGGTATAGTGCTACCCTTCAAAATGACTTAACCCTGTCATTGCATAAATCTGCACTGTTGAAGTATGAAAGGGCTGTATCTAGTCACTTAAGTATCCAGAAAATGAATTATCCATCAAACTGTAGCAAATAATTTTTTTATGATTCATGACATAATAAATCTCCTATATCACATTGCAGTTCATTTTAATGAATTCTTGAGGGTCCATCACTGCCTATCAATATTCACATTTCCTTTTCCACTGAACACAGTTGCCTTAGGAAATCTTTACTCTGTAAAGCAATATGCTCTTGGCAGCACTGTATCCAGGTAACTTCACAATTGGCACATGGGAATGTAAAATTTGATATGCATTTTTTATTAAATAGAAAGTTTGAATGCCAAATAAACTTTTAATCAAAGTTTTTGTTTCATTGTAACAAAGAGGACACACACACACACACACACACACACACACACTATTTTCTTATAACTGTGAAGATTTATCTAAGCTCTTCTCTCGTATAGTTTACCATTATTTCATCCAACTTTTTTTTCTTATCATCCTTGGTCCATTGTCCACCCATATTTATGTGTGACAAGAAATTTCATGAGAATTTCTTACAGAGAATTTGTATTAGATTTCTTGAAGGTGAGAACTTTTTTTGAGAACCCCAAGCTGTTCTTGTGGGGTCTACATTTCTTCCTAATCATACAGGTTGTTCACATATATAATTCAAATACTGAAGACATAAGGTCATTGCTTGTTGACTTGTCAAGCCTTCTGGATTACATTAAATAACAACATGGGAACTGAGATATAAATATATTTGTGCAAGGAAATTTTAACAATGGAAATGGTGATTACCACAATTTTCTTGAAACTTAATGATAACTTCCATGATAAAAATTCATACAGGAAATTTGTATGAAATTGGTTCAAGGTGAAAATTTTTGTTATAAAAGCCAAGTCATTCTTAATGGTCTGCATTTTTTTTCTTATTCAAACTTGCTTGTTGACTCATCATAAGTAAACATATTAGTATGAGTCATAAGTGCGAGAAGTAAGATTTAATAATTAAATTAGAATAATTAATATTAATAATTAAAAAGATTTAATAATTCTAAAATAAGACATTGTAAAAATGGATTTTCATGAAAGAAATTAAAGATTGATTTCAAGTGTTAAAATCACAGAAATAAGAGTGTAAATGAAAGTGAAAAATGAAATAATAGAAAAGTTGAATTTTCTAGGACATGGGATGGAAAATTTACCTGTTAATGAATAAGACAGATTTTATTTGAAGTCACTTGAGAGCTGATGCCAATGAAGAGGTTTTTGAGGAAAGTAAATATACTACTATCTGTCTTTCTAAGAAGTTTGTTCTACATGATTGATAAAGATTAAGAAACTTTTGGTATCATAATAGTGTGTGTGCTTTTAATCATAACAAATTCAAAAACTTAATTCTGTGGTAAAAAAACAAGTTAAAATTCAGTCAGGACATTGATTGAAAAACTGTTTTTTGGTATTTGTTTCGATTAGTGTAGTGTATTTTGAAGTTTGAAGAGGTGGAATCTCTTTATAATATGGTTAAGGTCTGAAAAATTCCAGGGGGGGGGGGACTATGCCCCATTCTGATTAGGTTTGCCACTTCATTGTGGGAACATAATTTTTTTCCTTTATCTGTTCCAGCTATGGTGTCAGTTTAATTTGAAAAATTAATATTACTGCCACCATTATTGCATTATTTCCTGATCTTGATTGTAGAGTATAAAAATAACAGAGAAATGTGATCTGCTGTCTTTGTAATGTTTTTTAACAATGCAGAGCCATTGTACATTACCCACACACCACCATATAAATCTGAGGAAATTTTATCAGATTACCTTTAGTAGCCAGTTTTTTCCACCCATCTATTAATGATTGGTTCAGTTCATAGTCCTGAATCTTTTCCATCTGAGCTCATGAAGTAAAGAACTGCAGTAAAATTTCTACTCATTGATCATGATTGCACAGAAATATGAGTGTTGTTGGGGGCTACACTTAAAGCCAAAATAATTTGAAGATTATTAGGAACTGTGGAATTTAATCCCCATATTGTCTTATGTTTTGTGTTTTCATTGGAATGGCCTTGCTAGCTAAAGTTGTTGTGAAGTCAGCTGATTGGATCATTCTCAATAACCTTACAATCTTGTTACACTGATACAATTGGAGATCAACCTCTCTGCATTCCATCCCTATTACCACATACAAGATGAATGGATTCTTAGAGTAAAGAACCAAGAAGAGTTTATAGTAAGCTCTGTTATCAATCACACAAGAAGTTACTTTTCCTCTGCAACATGCAAAAATGTCAGAAATAAGTTTCTTCCTTCTTTTTCCCCAAACAAGGCTGGGAGCCTCTTTGGTACACCATTACTTTTTTATTGATTTTTTTGTATTTATGTGAACTTTTTGTTTACTGTTTGCCTTCCTCCCAATAATATCACAGAAAACATGTACAAAATCAGTACTCTACTACATGTAAAAGATAAGTGAATTGGGTTTATTACTTTCAGGAATATGGCAGAAGATTTTAGTAGAAACCTCAAGCGTATCAAGCTGTTGATTTATGTCACTATTGCAATTGGTAAATAGCTTGGCACTTACAACTCCTTATTCTTATTCACAAATTATGAAATGGCCCATAGAAAAAGGACAGCAACACCAATCTGTGCTGCTTGTTTCAGGTACAAATGAAAAATGTAACCTGTTCTCTTGTTGTGCCACATTAGACCAATTCAGGTAGTGAACATGTTATAGAATCCTCAACCTGATTGAAAAGGGAGTTCTTAAACAGAAACTACCACAATGGTTGAAAATCTTATTGTATAAGACAAGTAAGTGAATAAGTAATTATTGCTGGGCAAACAAAGATAAAAATATATCAGGTAGATAAAATTGTTTTTGTTCTGTTGTTTTTCTTTGCACTTATAACTGTGTTATTATTTATTTTTTATTCAATTAGATCCTTACCCAACAATTTAGAGTGGTTGTAGATATTTAATCTTTGAATTCCTATACATTCCTATACAGTAACTATTTCCAGTCTTGAGACATTAAACTCACTCCAAATACTTGACACCCAAAATGTAAAAAAAATACTTTGTTTGAAGTTGATGTTACTTTTTTTTCCATTTTAGACTGAGGACATAAGAAAAATACAGTCCAACCTGCCATACAAAAATGAGAAAAAAATTGATGCTGCTATCATGTAAGCCTTGCAATGACCTTAGTTATTTGTAAAGAAAATAGTAATTCCAGTTTGATAGTTAGTTTAGTGTGTTGCACTGGAGAGTTTTTTAAATACAGATTTTAATAAAGGAATGAAAATAATTGAAGCTTTGAAAATTGTTTTACATAATTTTAAAGTGAACAAGTATGTTAACTATCATATGACCAGGTTAAGTATTTATTATTTTTAGAAAATTGGAAAATTGAATATTTTTATGTTGATACAAGGTAACAACACATAATGGTTACGAAACAAAATTCTTAAATATTGTTACTATCAGTTTATGTCCTGTAAAATTGAAAGATTGAACATTGAAATGAAAAATGGAATGCAAATGGATACGACCTTAAATATTGGTGGTTAGATAAATCCTTGAAAACAGAGGCTAAAATAAAGAAAGAAAACTTAAAAATATGTAAGGTGGATATACTGCTACTGAAGTGCTTCTGATAACAAGAACAAGTTAATGCTTATTTTGGTATAACATTGTTAATACCTTGATGAAAGACTTCCAGCAGTGTTTTTGTTTTCATCAGTCATAACATGTTATTAATACTGAGTTTTCTTGGTGTTCAATTGTAAAGCTGATTTATGGTTTTCTTGAAAGGAAGGTACATCCACTAGCCTTTGAGAACCTTTCTAAAAGTCAATGCTGTTCGTAGCAATGCAGCTTTATGCTACAACTCTCTGCCACTCTTCATTTGGCATCTGTCAAACCAGGTCTTACAAGTTGTTGGACACCATTCCAAATCCACCAATTTCATTAGCTGTTGATGCTGTTTTCTTGGAAGGCCCATATTTTCTTTATTGCCATTTTTAATTCACTATCATTTGCCACTTGCTCTTCTCTGTTTCTGACATTTTCCTTGACCATTGAAACTGCTATGGCATTGATTGATGATGATATTGTTATATTATTAACATGTATATTATTATTATTATATATTATCATTATATTATTAACATTATTATTATTATTATTAATCTTATTCTGATTCATACAGTATGGGTGTTAACTTCTGTTATTGCCATCCTCAGCATCAGGTCTGTTTCATTGGACTTGAGACACTGAAGGTATTTAGATACTGAGAACTTTTTGCAAAATGTGTGCAGTTCCCAGTAAGGCAAACTTTTGGAAAGTACCAATATCATGCTTTATGTTCAATTGCTCCAGAATTCCTTTCAATCTTGGTGGAATATTTCCCAGAGCTTCAATTATGATTGGGATGACAGTTGCTTTAACATTCCACATACATTGGATTTCAATTTTCAGACCAAAGTAGCTTATGATCTTTTTGCATTCTTTTTGTATCACCCTGTGATCACCTGGACAAGCAACATCAATAATCAGACATTCCTGGGAATCTTTCAAGAGGACAGTGGTGTCTGGTTTATTATGTTCAATTTGAATGTTTGTCTGTATTTTAATGACTGCTTCAGGTACATGATCATACCATTGATCTGCCACCTGGGTTCCATACTTCTGACAAAGGTTCCAGTGAAGGTTCAAGCACACTTTGTCATGATGTCATCTGTACTCGTGTTGAGCAAGTGGTGTGCACTCACTCACAATGTGCATGATTTCCATGTGTGTTGGCCACATATTCAGCACACCCAGCTAAAGTATGGTCAATACTTTTGTTGTATTTGTTACATAATTGGCAGTGGATTTGTTCTGTCTTCAATAATTCTATGGTGGTACAATAGGGTGGCTAAGCTTATTATTATTAGTAGTATTTTATTTTTGCACATTAAAGGTTGATTATTGGCCTTTTTAGTGTATTATCAGACATAAACCCAAGGCTAAAAATACACAGATTGTCTGGTTTCCAAGCAAACTGTTTTCTCTCAACTTTATCACCAAGTACAAAGTGTTAAAATTGTGTTTAACATTTTGAATCAGCTTGAATACTATGTGTGGGGAAAATGTGAATTTTTGTTCTAAAAATCATTTTTGGCTTATTTGCTGTGTTGGTTTGTACACTGGACTATATAGTATACTAGCTTTTTCTTTCTTTTTTTGTATTAAGCACCTTCCTCAAAATTTGTGTTGTTTCAAATAGAGGTTTTTTCATTATTCTACACTTAGCTGAAATACCATTGTTTTCATATCTTTGAAAACTATTAGTGACAAAGCCTTATTCCCACAAGTATTGATATTATAACAATCTTTTTTACTTCACCTGCCTGAGATTGGAAAATATCATGTCAGAAGTTGGTGTAATTTGGCTTCAGTGTAATCTTTTCATTCTTCTTGTCTCTAATGCTTGTGTCAAAGAAGCACCAATTGACGTTGCACCCATTTTTTTCACCAACTCAAAGTTGGGTTGATTGTGTTCCATTTAGACTTAAGTTGGTATAGTCTTGACCCACAACATTTTAATATCATTTTCCAAAAATGCTATCTCTTGTTCCACAAAATTCAGGTTATGCTCAAATCCAAGCTAATCAAATTCCATTTTATATGTACCTTATACTGCCTCCATTTTGTATAGTCAGTGCCAACTACGTACATTCTGCCACAATACAGCTGGTTGTTTTATTTCTTTTCCAGCACATCCAGCTTGCACCTTTCCCCAGCTTTTCATCAAGACTTGCCTTGGGCTGCCATTATCAAGCCTTGTTATATCTTCTGACAGATTGAATATTGTGCCTTTACTTTAAAAATTTCCATCTCTTTTTAATACATTCTTTTATTTTTTCACTTTTGCATCAAATATTTTTTCAGGCTTACCTTAAAAAGAAAAGAATTCTTCATTGCTAGCCACTAAATATTCATGCAAATTTTCCTTCTCTGTTGACACCACCATCATCCCCATTGTTGTGTATTATTTAATTATTATAATTAAAAATGAAATTAAAGTCATTGAGATTATTATATATTGCCCTTTTAAGAAAATCAGATTAATCTCAGGTTATAAAAAAAATGTGTGCAATAAACCAGCCAGGATAAAGCAATCTTGTTTACTGTGTTCTCCACAATAATCTGTTTCAAGATTTGCGTTATATGCTGGCATTACCACTACATTTAATAATATGAAATGTTTTTGTTGATATTGGAAAAAGTGGAATTTCCTGACCAGTTTATTTGGTTAATTGAAGAGGAGTACTAGTTGTTTGGTACATCGAGAAACTTTAGTAACTGCTATTTATATGTCACATATAGGTGGAAATATACTATGTTAAATATATGTCATTGAAATTTTTAAATCGGTTGTTGAAACAAGTTTTATATAGCACCAGAGCATTAAATAAAGGTCCTCCTTTTTATTTTTGAGAAATTTTGTGACTCGAAGAAACTTATAACAACTACTTATTTACTAAATCTGATAAGGATAAAAAGAATACATGGTAAAATAAAATTGTAGTGGCTTACACCCTTGACATAATTTAGATTTCTACAGATTTTTGTCAGTTCCCCAACAAGATGTGGCCATTAAAAGTATAGATTAAAAACAAGACTAAAAAGTTTTTAGTCTATAAGTGCGAGCCTAGTATTTTATTTATTTTATTTTACTTTATTACTGAGCAAAGGAGTGTTTATAAAAAAACCTCTGAACTTCACTTAATACATGGATGGGTGCCCATTAGGTCTACTTTCAACTCAGTTTCGGAATTGACAAACTTATTGTTCTATTGCATAATGGAGCACGCGTACAGGACACCCATTAAAGACTAGTCTATTATTATTCAATTGTCTGTAACGAAAAGATAAATCGTCCAAGAACAAGAACAAGGAAAATACAAAGATGTAGAAGCGCGGCAATACTTGCTCGCGCCAAAAAATTAATAGATTTCCCAGTCCCACCATAAGCATACATCATTGATAAAGATATGCCATTTATTTAGTACCAAAGAGTTGGTGATAAGCAGTCACCAACTTTCAGATGGTCCAATATTTCTTTACATTTTTTTTTTCATGTTTCAAACTGTTTGTATGGTTTTTAAAAAGCTTTTGATATTTTTTGTCAATAGGAGGCTACAAAGGGAAGTAAAGAAACCTGAAAAAGCACCAGAAGAAAAGGAAATTCACCAGGAAATAGATAAGTTGAAGAGGTCAAAGGACAACCTGGAGTAAGTGTTTCTCACAGTGATTGTCTGATAATAATTGATGCCTTCCTGAAATAGAATATTTTGTTGCTCTCAAAAGAATTTATATATCTCCTATTCATTCACTGTAGATTTTTCAGTTCGGATGATGTCGCATATAAGACTCCACTGGTCCAATGGCTGCTTTTATGTTGCATTAAAAGCAGAGTTTTGTGTGCAATTTCTTCGCACAGTATAAAACTATTTTTTTTAATGTCAGGTATCAGTTGTTGTATGGGATGTTCAACAAATAAGCGGGCATGTGATTTATCCTTATCAGAGGTATATTGAGAGGTGTTTTTAGGCTTGAATGCCAGTTATGATGGACAAATTCATCACCGTTACCCTACCTTGGTACCAATAAATATTTTATATATATACATCGGGTCTCCGTTCTGTAATGACTGCATAAAATTACAGGTATATACCTTCATATTTTTTCTCTTGTATTTGCACAACGCTGTTATTGACTATGTTAATGTAAAGGGTAATTATTAGTTGTGTGTTTTTTCTTTTCCTGTTAGGGCCTACAAAGACTTAAAAACAGAAATTGACGCGTTAAAAGAGAAGCAGAAAACCTTAAGGATCAGAAGAGATGTAAGTTAGAATAATGAGATTTATTTCATGATTTAATGCGGCAGACCAAAAAATAAAGTTGATGAATACAATAAGAGCAGGAAAAATTCACATTGAATATGTTGAATCAAACATATTTTATTATTGCTTTCACTTATTTGTTGAAAATAGAAAGTATGACATATGTCTATGTATTCTGAAAATACATAGACGGATGTCATACGATTTTCATCTTCATTGTGAATTGCCATGCCAAACCAGATCAATTGTAAGCATTTAATGGCGTTGACCTCAGCCCAAGGACACTGGATGAGGTATGCCTTTGAAGACTGGATTTATAACATTGTGGTCATATGTGATCTGGCCTTCTCTCCAGCAACCTTACTTACTGTTGCAAGATTTTTAAGTTGACCTTTACATATGACATGACCAAAAATATTACTTGTATTTTGATGGTTGTTAGTACTGTCAACTATGTGCCTGATACTCTGCACCATACCATTTTTCACAAATGTAGCCCACACAGTGAAAAAAGGTTGAGAAAAAGAAACCAAAGTACATTGGCATAAAAAAAACTCCGTTTAGCATGTTACTTATCTTTTTTGCTGTTAAACTGTTAAACATTGATGTTTAGAAAACTGTATTTATTTCTTAAAGTACTTTGATACAAGAGGAAAATGTGGTACTACATTCCATGACAGCTGTACTTAAGCAAGTTAGACGAAGAGCTTGAGGCACTGGAGATATATTTTCGTTTGTTCTATATTTGTGAATCAACATTTTGTTAATTTAAGGTAGGGATTAGCATATCATTGATATCAAAACCTATTTATAAATCGATTAATTTTGCCAGAAAAAGCCAACGTTAAAATGATTATCGTTTTAGGAACATTATGTGAAGCTTGCCAGTATTAAACAGGAAGAAGACTGTATAAAAGGAAGCTTAACAAAACTCAGGATGGAAGAAGATCTCGATTGGAACAAATACCGCACTGCCCAAGGTGTAAGGGAGGGCCTGAAAAAGGAAATTGATGACTTATATAAGAATAGAAAGGCTGTTGTAAGTATGCTCAAAAAAGAAATCACATTTCAGAAGCGCGTAAAGGAATGTCGCAGGAGGAGTAAGCCGGTATTGATTCCACATGCTGTTAAGTACATGTCTGCAAAGGCACAACAGTAAGTTTTATTTTTTATTTAGCCTACTTCTTATGATTGTAGAATTTTCTTGTATACCTAGCCATTAGCTATTGCAATGTTGCAACCATTGATGAACACGCAATGGGTTCATCAAATTTTTGGTGGTTTGCCCAGTAACACACATTTGAAATAAATATTTACCCTTCACTGCGCAATGCATTTTTGAATTCTATATTATCTGCACCCCGTTGTCATTTTTGTCACTGTTCTCTTTTCCTTAGTAGCATTACAATTACAGCTACGGGTGCGCTTACTCGTATCCTATCCTATCCTATCTATCTATCCATCTATCTATCTATCTATCTATCTATCTATCTATCTATCTATCTATCTATCTAGCTAGCTATCTGTCTGTCTATCTGTCTATTTTTCCATCCATGTATTCACCTTCCGATTAATGGATCCATTTATTCATTCATATATTTATCATCTCATCTATTTAACTGTTTATTTATCTACTTGTGTATCTACATACAATTATGCATACATTGTTGATTAGCTATATGGTTTGTTCCTTAAATATGTTTTGATAAAAAGTAAGCGAATAATTTTTTTGATCTTTGCAAGAGAGGTATTATAATAATACTTGAAATCAAACTCATGGACGACATTTAATTTGTGTATTAAAATTAACGAAATAAGGGAATGGTGTTTGTGAGGAATCAGTAATAGTTTTATGCCTTAAGCATGTTGTAACAAATGGCGTAAAACTGGTACGGTGTGTTATTTGTAGCGGCTCAGTTTCGGTAACATTTCAAAGATTATTTTTCTTCTATATTTGAATAGTGAAGAAAAAAAGGTTCCGTACAGTGAGGAGATAAATGCTTGCAACATGCTCATTTCCTACCTCGAAAAAAGCTTCCCTATTCACAACTCATTGGAAAATGAGAAACCTGTTAGTTTTCGGGATGATGGTGAGTATTTGTACTATCACAGTAGCTTAGTCCCAAATTTAGTGAATGGCAATGCCAACAAAGGACAATAAAGTATGTTTACTTCAAGAGGATCGGGCGGGTTGATAGAACTTGTTAATGCCCCACTTTACACAGATAAAACAAAGCAGTTTTTGCTTCAGGTTGTCTATCCCTGACCTCCTATCAGTTTCATTATCAGCAAAAATCAGTGCCTTAAGTAACTCCAGTAGACAAACTTCCATTAGTAGATGAACACAGAAAAGCAAAAGTTGCGACTTGATGAAGTATATTGCATTTATGAATACCAAAAAATTGCTGCGAATTTAGGTGAGAATAAAGTAGATCCCTTGCGTGAAAATGTGAACTTTAAGACCTTTTTTAGTGGATTTTATTTTCTCAATCTCTTTAAGGCTTGATGCAATTAAACCCATAAGAAGAGGTAAGCGAAGTAGGGGCTTATTTGTCGGAATGTACTTTGGAGATAATGGGCTTAATCGTGTTAAGGTCTTATTTGTTATCGTTGGGCTTATCGATCTTTTATGGTATGCACCTCTAAAGCTACACGTATCTGTTTACGTTTGGGTGTGTGTTTTTCTATTCCAGTTTAATTTTTATACACTGCGTATAATTTTGGTTTAATAAATATATTTAATATGTATATATAATATATACTATATATTTTTGTAATCAGGCTACGGATGACACGGAGATTAGTTTTTCTGACCAGAAGTGGGGTATCACAATCTCTTTAAAACTACCACTGCCGTGTTTCGAACCCAGGCCCTTGGTTTCGCAGTCCGTTGACTAATCCACTGCATTACTTACGAGTGCAATGAAATAGTCGCAAAGCCCTAAAGCCTGTAAGCCTTTCAGTCGATGAGCTCACCGCATCAGCTAGGCATTTTGCCTTCATCGGAACACTCACTCACTGGGCGTTTCTACTCCTGCGTCCCCTTGCAGTTGTTTGCAGCTCCATCCGTTGTGTCAGTTTGGGCTTTATGGTATCTCAACAGGCCTATCTGTTGGTAGCCATGATTATCTCGATGGCACCTTTTTGCATGTATTTGCCAACAACGCCACTCCATCTCAATCTTCGCCCACTGGGATTCGGATTATCAACAACGAAAAATGTTATTTTCTTTGGCCAGGTGTATCCTTCCTGTCTGTATCTGTGGCCAAACAGTCTCAGTCGGTTCTATTGCAAAAGGTCCTCAATGTTGTGGATTTTCAGTCTCCTCCTAAGCTCTTCGGTGGAATTGGGTTGAATCAGTCGCACGCCACAAATCCAACGCATTACCGCTGCCTGTCAACCGGGACAGATCTTCTTTATATAGCTGGCAGGCCTCTCTTCCATAGGTGAGGACATTCCGAACACAGACGGAGAAAACATTACCTCAGTTAGTAAGGGAAATGTCACGGTTTGTAATTAGTAGTAATAGTTCATGAAATGCTTTCCACAACATCAAACTCATCACTGGCTTTTTTTATCACATCAGGTATCGGATTTGGGGGCACTTTAATAGTTGAGCAGGACTTGCAGGTGAAGCCCTGTACAGAATTTAATCTTCCTTTGGTTCTTAAACAACGCTTGTTCACCCATTTCTTACTACGTGTAAATAACATTACGTTTGCACCTAACACACTGCCCAACACACACCACCCATGATCTTTGACAGACTTGATCTTGGTCTTCGGTGCATCATGCCTAGAGCTCATGACTGGTGTTGAATTTAATTTCCCTTTCCTCCAGCCTGCTCTTGCATTTCTTTGGCTTTTCCTTGAGCTCTTCGACTGTTTCAGCGAGAATGACGGGATCATCCGGATACAACTCCTATGGGCACACAACCTTGGTGACCGCCGACTGATACATCAGTTGATTTACTGTAGCTGCCATTTGCTCTGATCTTTGACAAAGCATTGATGTACATGTAATTTCCTCACGATAAGGCATCTCCTTTACTTTTGAACAGGTTGATGATGAATGGAAGATGCCAATCTGTTGCAACAACACCTTCGTATACAGTACGATTGATGAGTGCTGCTTGTTCCAAATTGGACTAATCACCCCCAGCCCTGATCATTTCAATTATTATTCCCAATGGACCAGCTGCCTTACCAGGTTTCATCTTCTTTATTGCTTTCTCTAACATCACGTCTCAAATCTTAATTGAAGGGCATTGTACTGGGGATTTGTTACTTATTAGCATTGCAAGAAAATTGCTGGTACTAAAGTTTGTCATAGTGTGATTGCAAAGCCTTGAGTCTATCAGAGCTTATCACCAACTGTTAAAGCAAAGTTTGTTTTCATAATCGCGGATGCACTTCTCCCGAACAATGTCAGAGTTCTCCTGCTTCATTCTCTTAGCCATTTTGAAAATGTGGTCCTTGTCAATGTTGTCATTTATGCTAGCAAGTTGTGGAGTCTGAACACTGTGCTTGGCGACGTAGATTGCAGATTTTGCTGCTTTCTTCGCTTTATTATATCAACTTCTTTATTCCACCACCAGGTTTCCAGGTGCCGTGGGTTGCCACCTTTTGTCCAGCCACGTCTCATCAGCTGCTTCAAGAAGTGGAGGTAAATCCAAGTATTGCCCACACCCACTGGAACTTTTGCTTGATACTCGGTTCAAAAGACTCCCGGATATTATCATCCTTCAGCTTCCAAGTCTTTCTTCTTGATGGAGTACGAATATCTCCACTTGGTTTTGTTGACAAGAACACATTGCTGACTACTAAGGTGTGCTAAGATATGCACTCTTCGCTACTGATGACACTTGGATTCGTGACTCTTGAGTTAAGATTTCTTTGCCAAAAGATAGTCAATTTGCGTACTGTGACCTCCATATAAATAAGTAACAAACCTGCTGGCGTCCTGTCTAAAGAACGTACTTGCCATTGGAGGCTTGTTTGCGGCTCAAAAGTCAAGGATACGAAGGCCCATAAGGTTCCAGTGGCTGTAACCATGACCACCGTGAATGTCTTCAAAACCAGAAGAATACTCTTCAACATGTCTATTCAGGTCACCTCAGATAGAGAACATCTCATCTTCTGGTACAGGAGTTACCATGCATCTTTTCTGCACATAGAATTTATCCTTTTCCTCAGCTAATGTTTTGAGAATCATCGTTGCAAACAGAAATCGTAACTGAATACAGCAATGATTTAGCCGATTAACAGAGATAATAGCATCAACCCACTTTTCTTCCAGCATCATCCCAACACCTCCTAAGCCAGACTGGTCACCGCTCCAGAAGAGCTTGTAGTTGCCATCCTTCCTTTCGACTTTTTGCCCCGAACCACCACGCCAAATGGTTTCTTGCATACACCGAGAATCCAAACCCAGAGTATAAGCATCTCCACCACTTTATGCCCCCCTGCCACTCATGGTATCAACATTGACAGTTCCTATCCGCATTTTGCATGTTCCAGCTAGTCTATCACCAGGGCCTAGAACAGGCTTTTCGGTAACAAAATCTTGCATAACCAACACAACTTTCAATCATGATTAAAGCAAAATTTTACTGCCGGATGCCCTTCCTGACGCCAAGTGTTTTTTCTGATACACTATCTCATCATACTTCACTGATGACTGAAGCAAAGTGCCCATGCATTGACAAAAGGTTATCAGCACAGGCACATGGTTCTGAGGTGTTACCACTCTTTCGTTGGGTGCCACAGGAACTACTGCTACCCATGAAATAGCAGTATATTTATTCAAGATTTACTCCCCTAGATCCGCTGTTTTCTGTCCATGCACATGTATGTTAACAGGGTAACCTCGAGAAGGATTTTAACCATTCACGGAGGGCCATTCACTGAGGGCCATTCACTGAGGGCCATTCACTGAGGGTCATTCACTGAGGGTCATTCACTATGCAGAGACTGTATTTTGTGCGTCACATAGTGCTGGGATGCAACGAGACCAGTCGAGGATGCTCCAGAGCCAGTCGGAAAGAGACTACTACTTTACATATCCTTTCCCTAAGAGCCATGCTATGTATACATTATAAATAAATATAATCAATTTGTTTGTTTGGTATATACGCTATATCTATATTTTATTTATTGTTTTTGTAATACGTTGTGAATTACAACAAGAAGAATGTTTTGTACCCGTAGGCTCAAGTATAGATTTTGCATTTGTAATTCTTAGGTTTGAAAGATACAGCAAATGGACTGACAACAGCTAGTTCAGTCATGATGGTACGCATAGGGTGATAAAAATACTTTTGCACAGCTCCTGAATTCATAAGGAGTGCTGGGTGCCTGAGCAAGTGTGATATAACTTAATGTATTTTCATACACTGTACCATATAATATATATTTCGAGTTCAGGGCTATTACTCTTATCCATTCCATCTTTGAACAGGTTTGCATTACGATTCAGGAGACAAAGATGAAACGGACCATTTGAGAGGGTTATATTACGGAATCAGAAAACGGCCAAGTAAACGGGAAAAAAGGCAAAAAAAGTATCAAACTGCTCCCGAGGTAATGTTCGTGTTAAACTTACTTATGGGCCAAAGTTGTTGGTGTTAAATAATGTTGCTGTTATTAGAAATGGTAACTAATAATAGTTTTATTTAGTGTCGTTGATACTGAACAACTCCATTTTCACTGTGACGGCCAGACTATCAGGGAAGGTAATACCTTAGTGATGGAATAACACGAAAGAAAATGTTTTTCGTATGCTGGACTTGTTAATACTTAGTTCATTCCACCACTGCTAAGCTGGTAGGTTTTCCCCTAAGGTTTGCATATTTTATTGGTACCATTCGCATTTCGTATCCACCTCATTACATTTGCAAAATCATACAAATATAGCAGTGTTTGCAAAACTAATGTAATGTCGATATTGGATAGAAAAAGTAGAAGTGTGATTAGGCAATTAATTTTTTCATTTGCACCGCACACCATTGAGCACAGGTGGCCGTAGTTGTTTTATTCAGTGAAGTAGATAAATGTAAAATTGTTGCTGAACAAGCCTGAAATAATTTTCCTGTAATTTTTCTCTTACTCCCTTTTTTATGTGACAGCTTATGCGGAAATGTGTCCATCATCCAAATGTGCTATCTCAGTTTGTATTTGTTGATGTTCCGCCCCCGGTTGCTGTGGCAGATATTTGTGTTTCGATTAAACAACTCGAGAAAAAAAGAGTAAGTTGTCTTAGCAGTATTATTGTACTATTGATGGACTTTGCTTGTCTTGATGTCCAGTTTTTAATTTGGACATAATTCGTCCAAATGAAATATGTGTTAATTTCCTTTTAACCATAAGACCTTCCAGACAAATTGATTATTGAGGGTTGTAAAGTGAAAATTAAAAACGTAATTTTAAATAATGCACTGGCATGCAAAGTTTTAAAGGTCAAGCATACAATAGCTGATTCTAGAACAGTTTGCTATGTAAAAACCAAAATCATACCCATTCTCTCCAATCAGGTCAAGTTTTTGAGATACGAGATTGTAAAAGAATTATTATTAATGCCCTTTAGTGCTATTTATTACCTTTAATTTGGGATTTAGTACTTCACAAAAGCATGCATTTTATCTAACAAACTTCAGAAACTAAAGATTATACATTACACAAAAACTAATCACGGACAAAGGGCTTTTTAGTGCTTTTCTCCTGTGCTTGATAGCCACCATGTCTTGTTTCAAACATCAACAGTAGTCCGCAAGAAAGTTCCCACCCCACCGGACCGCGTTCTTTCATGACACGAATGTCTCGATGGAAATACTCTCTGTTTCTCAATTAAGTCTCCACAGTTCTAAGGGATATAGTCTAAGTGGGATCATAGAAAGTTCATTGTGACTGACGTGCGAGCCCCTAATTTTTAAAGTTCTTCAGGAGTTCGTTGACTCCCATCTCGTATTCTGCACTCCAGTTTTTTTCAAGAAAGGTTGTAATTACTGACTTAAGTGACAACAAGACAGACACCTCAGCTCTACTCAGCACATCATCTAACATTGCGTCCTTCGTGAGTTCCCATATCTGAGGCTCATAAAAAATGCCAACCCTTAGCATTTCAAGCTTACCTGAGGAAACTTGTGCTGAAGAAAAGTATACCCTCTGCCAAATTTCTTCATGAGTCCAAATTTGATATGTTAGGGTGGAAGTAATATCTTATCTGGTTCAACCAGAGGGCAGGATTGAATATTATGCGAACCAGGTTCCAACCCTTCTCTGGACAGCCGTTCTTGTCTGATATAATGTTGACTATCAGCCCGACTGCCCCACAAACACATAAAGCATGGATACTTCGTGTACCCACCCGGTAGTCCTAAAACCAATCCAACAACCTTGAGATCTCCACAGATCAATCAGCCATGGTCACATTAGTTCAAAGCAGACAGTAACTGATTTATGTAGTTGTGGGTTTCTTTCATTTGAACAAAATGACCAATTGTAATCGATGAGTATCTATTTCCATTATGAAGGGGACCTTAAGACGTGTGCTGGACGAGTGGATGAAAGGTCTCCATTCCGTAACAACATAGCCCATCCCCATTGATTTTATCATATCAGTAATGTTGTTGCAGTAAACCAATGACGAGTCTCTCTGGGTTGTGAAGAACTTTCCAAATTCTGTTTCACGCATTCGATACCAGTAGAATGTTGTTCCAGGTGCCACCAAAGTGTTCTGACAAAGACGAGAACCCAGAAGCTGTGGTGACTTCTTTGAGAGATTTAGGTCTCGTGTCAGGCCATTGAGATCTGCTTGTGTCAGAGGGCACTGGCCGGTCATTCTCTTCTGGCATGTATTCTTCACCCTCCGTTTTGTCATTTGTTTTATCAGATTCCAAGTCAGAGCCAGATTACATTGCAACATCTGGGTCGGGAACAGGTAGGTCTGGACCATGGGGGACTGGTCTTTTGGCAGAAGGAACATCAGGATACTGAATACAATGCTTGTTCTTGCGATCGATTCCTTCCAAAAGTTCAAAAATTAGTGATTCAAAAATAGCAGTCTGTCACATGATCTTTACCTCTCTCTACACCATAGGAACAGCAAATGACATACTTTTCCTTTTGTTATTTCTCCAATCACGCAAATTCTTAACATATGTTTTGAAGCTAACATTGGATACAAATGGCTTGCCCTGGTCACCACATTTAACTCCAAAGTAAGCATGATATGCTTCTTTACAAAATCATTTATTTTTGTAAGGCGACCAGGAAGAATAGCATTACCACATGTATAACAGAACCTGGCATGATGATTTTTTCATTTTGAATCTATTCTCTCTTGATCTAAAATACTAAATAAAAACACTACATCTGTTCCTTGCGATATCAAGTGACATTGACAGGAGTCCAATCTGCTAAACAATAAATGACAATCCAGGTGTAAACAAAAAAAGTTTGGGTTTCAGTTCCCTAAAGTTAAAGACGGATACAGTTTCGATTTTAGATTGAGGCTGCTCCAGTTTTATTTTCTATATAAAAACAAAGATTGTGCCAGCTGCAGCCCCGTTTTGAGCACTAGTACTATTCTGAGTACTATTCAAGAGTCAAAACGTCAACCAATCATATCTCAAAAACTTGATCTGACCAAAGAAATTGGATAGTATTTTTGGATTCAGCGCACCGAAAAATACACAAATCAGTTAAAAACCTTCGATCTTTGAAAAATGTTTCTAAACGCAAGCCAGTGTTATGAATGCACACTAATTTTTTTGATCTCTTAAATTCGACGTTTGTTTTCTGTTTACATTTCTTACTCCTTTAGACACGCAGAAATGATGACTTCATCGTCATCAAAAAAGCTCGTTGCTTTTTTAGTTAGATAGTATTCACCATATTGGGTTACTTTAAAGGGTTATTGATAATAGCACGCACATTGTGAATGATATGTGGATCTATTGCATGTACTTTGAGAAACCTTCAAGTATCTAATGGCTGTGAGGATGTTTGTGAAACAGTGATCTGTCTGTGTTGCACTTCTATTTTCATCTGCGATAAATTAAGGGAAGTTAGTGTTTTGATTTACTTGAGGTTTGTTGTGATAATTTATCACTTTGAATCCAGTAGCTTATGAGCCGTAAGTAACCCTTAAAATGCGGTGATGACTTGCATATTGACCGAGTTTTTATTGTTGTAGGACCTGTTTCATGATCAACAAAAAGCAGTTGATGAATTTGCTTCAAACCTTATAACCCGTCGAAAAAGTCTGGAGTTGATGGGGGATACTGTTATTCCCAGTTCTCGGCGCAGTGAATACTTAGACATCCCCAAGGACAAACCAGTTGTGACAGAATGGATTCACAGCTCATTTGAATCATCTGATGAAAGTGAGAGAGGCACTACATCGGTGGACGGAAGTATAGACAACAAGAGCTCTGAAAGATGGAAAGATGAATCCAGTGAGTCAAACAATGGTGTTGAAAATGGAGAAGAAACCAAGAAGGAAAAAAGTTGTGAAAATATTGACCCTGGAGACACAAATATGATTGGCAATAAAACTGGCCGAGCTAAAGTTCAGTTCTCTGTTGGTGAAATAGATGAACATGGATACGTTGAGTTTGAGGATTTTTATCCCCGTTATGTCGATGACAAACTTCTAACGCCCCTAAATGCTGTATCAGTACATGGACGTAGTAAATCTTTAGATTCATTTGGCGCTTTGCATAATGAAAAGACCTTGCCTTTAACGTGTCGGAGAGCCCGATCAATAAGTGAAAAACTTTGTTTTCAATCAGATAACTTTACCGAATTACGTGCCGTTCGATCGGAGTTGTGAAAGACAATGAACTTCCTTTAGTGCCATAGATAAAAGTATTTGAAGTTGTATTTGTTAAGAAACGTGCAAGGAATTTCAAACGCTAATTGAATTTGATTGTTAATTAACCAATCTAGTGACAGTTGGCATCATTAGAACTAGCAGTAACATTTGAATCGCAAGCAGCCATTAAGACAAATGTGTTTAAAGCATACAGACAGGGATTGTACCAGATAACGCTGATGTATATATTTCAGCTGCTGTACTTGATGTGCCATTTTTAACGGCAGATAACTTTGATTGTAAAGCGCAGTGTTTCCGTTTTTATGACCACGATAACTTAGATTTCTAATTCAAATATTAGACGAAAAATGCCATTAATGCATTGCCTTTTTAAATCTTGTTTCCATGTAAGATTTTCTCGTCATTTGCTAAGTGATAGTTACAAGCTGTTTTCCAAAAAATAGAGCCGACTTTTTATTGCTTATTTTGAAAAATATTTTTATTTACCATTCGTGAAACCCTTCGTGAAACCCTTCGTGATCCCACGTAATGACATTTGATGAATATTAGAAAGTAAATTAGAATGAAATTTTGTTAAGACCGAATAATATTTTTACCCAGTTTATTTTCTTTGCATAACTTAGACCTTTACTTTTGTGTTTACCTGGAAAAGGAAACGATTTAAGTGAAGTCTCTACTGCTATACTAACATCCGGCTTTTTAATTATTAAAAAAAGTTTTTTTAGTTTTCAGAAATAAGCACCGNAGCAGTAACATTTGAATCGCAAGCAGCCATTAAGACAAATGTGTTTAAAGCATACAGACAGGGATTGTACCAGATAACGCTGATGTATATATTTCAGCTGCTGTACTTGATGTGCGATTTTTAACGGCAGATAACTTTGATTGTAAAGCGCAGTGTTTCCGTTTTTATGACCACGATAACTTAGATTTCTAATTCAAATATTAGACGAAAAATGCCATTAATGCATTGCCTTTTTAAATCTTGTTTCCATGTAAGATTTTCTCGTCATTTGCTAAGTGATAGTTACAAGCTGTTTTCCAAAAAATAGAGCCGACTTTTTATTGCTTATTTTGAAAAATATTTTTATTTACCATTCGTGAAACCCTTCGTGATCCCACGTAATGACATTTGATGAATATTAGAAAGTAAATTAGAATGAAATTTTGTTAAGACCGAATAATATTTTTACCCAGTTTATTTTCTTTGCATAACTTAGACCTTTACTTTTGTGTTTACCTGGAAAAGGAAACGATTTAAGTGAAGTCTCTACTGCTATACTAACATCCGGCTTTTTAATTATTAAAAAAAGTTTTTTTAGTTTTCAGAAATAAGCACCGTTGTAGCCTTTGTGTTTTTGCAAAGTCAAATTTCTGTGATTTTGAGTTTATATATCAAGGTCTTTTCAAAAGGCCATAAGGTCACAAAGCAGACAGCTTATTTCGAAATTTAAGCGGTTTTATATCATTCTCCCTGTTTATCTGCCAAAAATAAGTTGCACTTAAAAGAAATTCTAAATTAGAAGTTACTGGATATCATAACCGGCATTTTTCCTAGGTATGTAAAATGGAGACAGAAGATAACTATGTTTGCTTCCTCAAGAACTGCATTTGCGTTGCCTTGTACTGGTCGGAGCAGGAAGTTGTCACTGAATTGTATAGATTTTAGAAGAGATCAGTGCGTACTTTTCTATGTTTTTGACAAAACATGTAAATAGCGTGTTTTCTATTGCGATAAAAACGCAAATATTTCCTTGTTAAAATTTGACAGTGAAAGAAAAATTAGTTACACTCTAGTTGGCATTATATTCGCTGGCATAACTGAGTATTCGCTATGTAAATAGACTTGTATTAAGTCAATACGAAAATAAATGCTTACTGAAATTCGTTTTGCTGTAGTTGTTTGTATGAATTTGTGATAAGAAACAAGTATCACCTGGGGTAATGGGAGCGAATATTGAATTTGATATTGAAGATAATAAAGTTTCCTTAATGTCGTTTGTATTTTTTGTAGACGAAAGGACGCAGCGTACCTCAGTAAGATTGATCATAGTGCTCGAGTTCCAAGTAATCATTTTTCAATCCCCTCCCCCACTTGATCAAGCAAGGGTTCTTTAAATTGGGACCGTTTTATTGCTTTGCATGGCCTGAACACCTCCAGCTATGTTTTATTTCTCAAATAAGTAGACCAAATATTATTATACCAAATGCTTTTGCAATTGCATGGAAACATAAGAAGAGAAAGGTTAATCGTCTGTTATACATTCATGTTAAGCTATTTTGTCACCCAACAGGAAAGAAGGGATTAAATTATCAGCATTGCAGTGAAGTGTTTAGGACTGTTTGGCATAACTGTGTTTCTGTTGACTTATTGTAGGTACTTGCAAAAAAGATTTAAAGTTATCTCAAAAGTACTGATCCCTGCAGAGCTCAAAAGAGCTAGAAAACCATTCAAATTGACAAATTTTCCCAGTTTTTGTGTCGGTGTGACAAAAAGTTATGGACTTCAAAAATTGACAGAATTTTGTATTAGGAAGTAATGCTGAAACTTGTGACAAAAATCCCGAATGTAAATAAAGGAGTACTTTATTTCAACTTGGGTTTTATGATTTATTTCATTCAAAACGAAGTTAGACCCTCTCTTTTTCCTTTGGGAAACATGACAAATATTTCGTGTTTAAGCTATCAAGCAAAAGAATCCTTAACAAAAACCTGATTTGTGCGGAAGGCGAAAGAGCTGTCGACTACCAAATGATGAAAATTGTTCAAACTGGTCGGTCTAAGCAATGCTATTTGAAGATTTAAATGTAAATTGTAGTAAGGTTTTAAACTGTTTAAAGGATGGGTTTTTTTGTAAACCAGTGTTTGATTCAAGGTAAATCGTACGAAAATGAAATGAATGAAAGCTGGAATTTGTACGCAGTCTAAATCATCTTTTTTGCGGTCATTTTTTCGTTATTTTCAATGCATTTATTGAAAACTGGAAGGCATAAAATAGTGGATGCTATTAAAAAAAGAAAGAAAGAAGCAGACATGTTGTTGAGCTTTTTAACATGGTATAAAAGTACCTAAGCTTTAGAAAGGTGAAAATTTCGATTTTGACTCTAAATTTAGCACCTGAAAAGACTCGTGAGGGCTCCTCAAATTTAATAGGAGATATAATAAATAGCGAACAGTTAGTCCATTGTTTTACCCGTCGTCCTGACTTGGTCCATTGCGCTGCGGTCAGATGGATTTTCTGACAAGGCGGTAATTTGCAAGTACCTATCTACTGGTTTTCTTACCTGTGATGAGCTAATAGAGAATTGTTTTAAATTGGATTTGCTCACTTTTTAAACGCTTTTTGGATATTTTACTGTGCTGCACGTTGAAGTAGTTTTCTGAAAGAGATCCTCCAGTTGTTTTGTCAAGGTCTGTTGTAAAGCGAGATTTCTAAAGCCATGTACTCCATTGGCAACATTTTTGAAAAGAAACTAAAAGAAACCATTGGCAACATTTTTGAAAGTAGGGGGGGGGGGGGGGAGGATATTTTT
>RDPX01000100.1:823724-836212 GCA_003991215.1 Morbakka virulenta
ATCTATCTATCTATGTATCCATGTATGTATGTATGTATGTATGTATGTATGTATGTATGTATGTATGTATCTATGTATGTATGTATGTATCTATGTATGTATGTATGTATGTATGTATGTATGTTTGTATGTATGTATGTATGTATGTATGTATGTATGTATGTATGTATCTGTCCATCTATCTATCTATCTATCTATCTATCTATCTATCTATCTATCTATCTATGCCTCCATCCCTCCATTCATCCCTCCATCCCTCCATCTTTCCATTTATCTGTCTTTCTATCTATCTATTAACTTTGCTCCGTATAACTATCTGTTTATACTTCCTATCTCAATTAATTTGATCAAGATTACTATCAACAAATTTAACTTGCCTTAAAAATAATATCACCACCATCTTCCTGAACAGTAGGTCTACGAGAAAAGGAATTGTATGGTCACAATATATGTTTGGGTTTCATATCATTCAACAATCAACACGATACCTAAATCACTTACAAATACAAAGTGAATGTTTAAGTCTAATATTAACCCTTATGTCTTGGCTTAGCCTTTTTTTCCTTTCTTGTTTCTTTTTTCCCCTGTCATTTCTACAAGGTTTTATTCACTTAGTGGTATTATGCCTCGTATGGCTTTTAACTGTTACAAAAGAAACAAAAAAAAATTATGTAACGCGTAAATATGAGGGCGAGATTTTATTGGAAAGTAATGAAATTCCAATGACCATACCCACAAAGTCGAGAAAAGTGATGATCAGAAATAAAAAGCTCTTTATTAATTTAATATGCAGTTTCTCAATGTACTTTTTTGGCCTGATTTACTGGGCCATACACTGGGAAAACAAAACCATCCGGGAATAAACTATGCAATGAATAAAAATTGCAACTATGCTAGCCCTAAGCAATGTTGTGTTGAAGGTGGGGGTATTTCCTGCAGCTGGGACGGAACCCAGATATTGTTCTTCCTACAATCAACTTCTTAAAAATTCTACTACAAACTAAAAAGGCAATGATTCTGGGCAATGAATAAAAGTTAACATATACAAAAGTAAGCTTGAAAAAGTCCAAAAAAACCCCAAGGCATTTACAATAAGATAACTTCAAAAAGCAAAACTTACCGTATTCTTGTATCTAAAAGCTCTTTAATCATTGCAACTGTTTCATCATCATCAGGTGATGGGGCTGTTAAAAAACAATATAGCATAGTCAATGATAACAAAAATACACATTTTTTCTCTTGTGGTTGGTAAAAAATTAAATTTGTATACCTTAAGGGCTTCAATGTAAAAACGTACAAAAAAAAATTACTTAAAAGACGTCATCGCAGAGGCAAGCATTCAATAAAGTTGGTGTAGCATTTTCTTGTACGGCCTGCCCTTCATAATATTGGAAATATAAACTCTTACAAACAGGGTGTCCTTTCATTATTCAACAACCAATACAATTACAGGGTGGACTTCACATTTTAGGGGCTAAATCAATGCAAATGTAAATATCAAATTAAGTTAGAAAGTTCCAAACAAGTTCCACAAATAAACACACAAGTCAAAAAAATATACATAATCACCTGCATAAACATACTGTTATCAACGTGCTTAGGGAAGGGTTTTCCTTCTACTGAAAAAATATTAATAAGCTCCACCTGTTTCAGGGTCGCCGACTAAGCCAGTTTTACTGCTCAACGTGCCTAGGGTTAGGAAAGTGCCCTCCGTAGGACTGAAAAGAGGAACTATTAATGAGGGATTAGGTTTCAAAGGTATGTGAGTCACTGCCACCTAAATTACATCAAAAATATAGCGTCCCGGGTATTCGTGCAAAATTAAACATCAAAACATCCACTTCAGGGCCCAGAATAATAACGGCCGATGAAAAATTTACTGCTGTTGGAATCAAAGCTGAGAAGAAAAATCTACCACATGAAAATATGCCTGAATGAAATATTGTTGGAATAGTAGAACTGCGACGGAAAGAAGCTCGTAAAATAAGTGAATATTTAAAGTTGCTGAAAAGAGAGCGGCACAACATTTCACAACGTGAATGGAGGCAGTTGCCAGTGATTTGCCAGAGAATAATGTTAAAATGTTAAAAAGGCGACTGGAACTTTGAAAATAGGCTTTTATGCCTATTCGAGATAGTAGGGTGGCGCTGCCTTTGTAACAGTGTTATGGAAGCACAAATACTTCAAAATCAAGTTATGTGCAAAGAGCAATGATGCTTGAATTAGCAATCTTGTGAATAGTAACTTCAAGAACGATTTTTTCCACTGATGTTACCTGTCAGCCTGCAAGAATAAAAATACAAACATCCAGTAGCCGCCAAAACAGTGGGGAAAAATTATCGTAATAAATCAAGAAACCATGAAAATATTTAATAAGCATTGAATAGAAGTAATCCTTAACCTTATCCGTAGGATAGGAAAAGTTATACTCTACGAGACCTAATCACTACAATCTATTTCGAAATGCTGCAGCCAAGTTTGAACTCAAAAATTGAAGCTATCTTGGGCGAAGCTAAAGCGAAAGCTTAATACACAAGATCCACTACAGTGTAACGTGGAAAGCTTAAAGTGCCATGTAAGAAGGAATGAAATAATGGGCTTTCAAGCCATTTGGCAAGGTATGACATGAAGGAAAAATTGCAATCTTATTATTTCTAATAAAAAACCGGTACGAAAATAAGGCCACCGAATTCATATGGAGTAATGTGGGAGTATGGCATGATTGCTTGCCATCTACAGTCGCTCCAGCCTTTCACTGTAACATATTGTGAAAGACATATTTAGTATTAAGAAAGTGGCATTGAATGTGGACGAATCCAGATCAACAGCCTACGACTTATTGGAGATAAATTATCAGACCTGGTACGAGGCACACTAATGCAGCTTACAGATATGCACTTGTTACCAATGGGCAGTAAAACAAGATCATGGTGAGAGGTGACGAATAAATCATCATTTGCCCTCTGAAAAAAAACCAAACCAGAAGAAATTAAAGCTCTCACACCTTTAAATATCCAGGGTTGAATATAACAGAAATTGGAATATTAACCTGAGGAATCTCAGATAGAAATAGCACAAGAACAACTGTCTTAAAGGGGATGGATTACGAATGGAAAGCGAAGAAATTATTCATGAAGAAACAAACTGGCCCAGCGAGCTGAATAAGAAAATCCACCTCATACTACCTTTGTGAAAGATGGTTTCTTCGCAGCACAACACTAAACCGAAGAGGCACATTTCATCTGAAATCCCTATGAAGGATAACAAGAATCTCACGGACTGAGGTAAAGCCATTGCACACGATTAAACGGAAATCAATGTATCAATAAACCTTGCCGGTTTAGGGAACTAAAAAAATAGTTTCATTAAGATAAAAACACGAAAACATAAATGGTTCGGTTATGTTACTCCACAAAATCGTATAGTGGTGAATACGACCATCCAAAGCTCGAATTAGCGAGTGCAAGATCGTGAACGCCGCCGGCCGAAAATGGTTTCGTCTGCAGCAACACCAAGACATCTGGGAGGCTCAGAGATAAAAACTCAAAGAAGGGTCAATGGCAGAAAGAAATAGGTATCAGCTGTATTCAAATAGGTGCACTCGAACCAGTCTCTGATAAGCCCTAAGGCCTTATCAGAGAATGTGGTTCGTAAGGTAAGAAGGCACAGAATAATAAGATCAATGTGTTGCCAGTTTAAATGTTAAAAGTCAATATCACTCGATAAAATAAAAGCTAAAGTAAACTAAAACGAGCTACAGATAAAGAGAAATTTTATTAGGTTACTTTTATTTTCAACAATGGCGATCTCTAACTAAAGATCTTAACTTAGTTAAAGATCGCCGTGGTTTCAACACAATTATTTCCAATATCTCCTACCTCTCTTTATATACCATTTCTCATATAAACATTGGCGATCATAGATTTGATGGTTTTAAATTAACTGATTTATTTGAGTGTAAATTTGTATTTAGGGTCTTCAAATATCTGAGTCTTTGCCTTTTAACGAATATCATTAAATCTTAATCTGGACACTCTTAAAAACGTTCTGCATCCTTTTCATAAAAAGGTAAGCACATCGGCCAATACAATTACACCATAAAAGTGCTATTAATGATCTAATAAGTAATGGTTTTCCACTTAATTTCTATACAAATCAAATATGCTGAGGAATTACAACCTATTAAAAAATCCTTTTCGTCTATCTTGAGCAAAAGAAATTATGCTGTTCTACCTCAACAATAATAGTCACTGACCAGTATCCTCTGATGGTTCTTCCTCCGATACCACTGGAAGGTTAGTAGCGAAAAAGTCCATAATTGTTGCAAATATATCCGGCTTAAGGAGTGCCCAATCGACATCATCATCAACCTGGGGACCAGGAAAGAATACCTGACAGTTCCTATACAGGGAAATCAACTTAAAAGCAAAACAACCCGAGCATGAATGCAATGCAGGTGTGCCCCCGGATCAACTGGGGTATGGGTCTAAATTATATCATTCTAATCTACCACGTTTTCAATAAAGATAATGAACTCGTGTAGTCACAACTCAGCGAAAAAATTGTTCTAGTAGGTTAAAATAAAGACCTTCCACAATTTCTTAATCAAAAAATTGTCCTAAAAACAAACATAAACATGTAAGTAGCTATTTTCAAACAAAAGTAGTTATTACCCATGTTTAAGACAGCTGCAGTAACAGAATCAACTGAAGCGATAGGCTGTTCTACTATTAATATCTACTTCATATGTAGCTGAAGCCACTTAATACAAAATCATCAAACGATGGTAAACCTTCTGATTCAACTAAATATTCTGTTCTTTTCAGCTGTTAGTTGAAAGTCCCATTAACAATAGAATGGTTGAATTTCTTAAGAATTTTGGCTTCTTTGTTGATGTTCAGCACGGTTTTTGCGGCTCTCGTTTCATGACTGATTTTCTATTACCATAGATTACTACTGGTTTAAAAATTAATCTGCAGAGGCTTGTAGCACAGGTCTTGATAGATCTAAGGCTTTTAGTGGGTAAGGCACTGGTTTCCTTCGCAAGTTTTTTGCCTATGCGCTTGGTGAAGGCTCAGTGGCATTACTAGGTCATTCTTTTCTCATTGTTGTATGCGTGTGACTTTTAACAATATTTCTTCTAACTAGTTGCTCCTCTACGCTCTATTCTTAGTTCAACTCAGTGTCTTCGCTACATTAATTATCTCGCTAGTAATCTTTCAGAATTCATCAACACTTATCTTCATCTTGGTTTTGCTGACAATCCTTCTCTCTTAGAACTCGGAAATCTCCTTTTGATCTTGAGGTGAAATTCAGGTTGACAAGAGATGCAGTAAAAAGTTGTTGATAATTTTTGTAGTCCTGGCAAGACCCAATTGTCTTTCAGTAGGAAGAGATGTCTCTTTGGTCCTACCTAATGCATGTTTGTAAGATCACATGAAAAAGTCAGTTGATTTGGGCAAATAACTTCTTTAAAACTGCTTCCTCTTGATTTCGCAAAAGAACTACCATGCACCAGAAGCTGTTGCGAACCAGAACAAATTTTCAACTTGCCCTTCTACAAAACACTGTTGTCACGTTTGGATAGGTGCACCATCTTGTCATTGGAATTTTCTTGACCGGACTCAGATTCAGGAACTAATGACTAATATGACTGGTCTCTCTTTAGTTTCAACTCTATAATCCTTGATACGGTGACGTGATGTTGCCATTCTTAGTATTCTCTATCACTGTTATCTGACAAGCTATCTTCTTTACTTTTGATTCACTGTTTGATTCCGCTTCTCAAGGCGTCATTATCGTAATGCTGTCGTAATTAAATTGCCTGTCTATGATCGTAGCTTCCTTTTTATCACTAGCTGACACTAAAACTCTGATACGGGAATTTATTTTCCACCTTCTCATGGTCTGAACTCTTTCAATTCTAAAGTGACCTCATTCCTTTAGTTTTCAAACTCTCCTTTCTTCAAACTCCTTCACACCAAGTGGTTTCACGCCTTGTTTATATTTTGTACTGATCTAGTCCCTCGAAATATCCAAATAAGTCATATATATATATATATATATATATATATATATATATATATATCTTCTGAAGGTGTCAACCAATTGTTTTTACTCGAGTGACTACCAAAATATCTTATAAAACAAAAATGCCAATCCAATGTACATGATGTATCGATCTTTACAAAAAAGCTCCAAGAAAATCATAAATAAAAACAATAAGAAATTATTTTCTTTTACATTTAACAAATAATTACAGTATAAAAGAAAATCTCCCACTGAGATACAAGGTAAAAACAATATAATTATTCATGGCAGTTGGGAAGAAATGTCGACAGCCTTCTGACGAATATATCAAACAAAAGTTTTTGGTGTATGCATCTAATCCGGTGGTCAGTCTCACCTGAAAACTGTCGCTATTTAAACAATCAAAAACGAAGGAAACACCACATACCTTGGTAACCGTAATAAAGTCCGGTCCATAGAAAATCGACTTTATCCCATCTATCCTAAACAGCATCCTGAAATAAAGTACATGGAGCGTAAACAATTATCAAGAAACTAACAAGATTGAGTGCAGTAGATAAATGGATCGTGACTGACCGGAGAATTGCCTTGAGTTGAAAATGGGGTGCTTATTAGTATACAATGTTAAACATAAAATATATAAGTAAGTTATTACTGATCTATTCATTGATCACATGCCAGGTTCTCCCTCTATTACTATTTGTCCGTTATTGCAGTTTCATTGCTTGACCAGGCCCTCGATTTTGCAAATCAATAACTTACTACTACAATTAGCAGAGCGTTTTTTAGATTCTATGGGAGCCCTTCCCTCCTTTTTCCCCAATCAAGAATTTATAACTATCTGTAAGTTGTTGACGGTAACTGTTGATGATGACAAATATAATTACAATAAAAAGTAAGAAACACTTTTGAGGATGGGAAAGGTAATCATATAAATGAGGGCTGGGTGCGGCGTGGTTAGCTGTGACTGATTAGTAAAATGCAGGAATCAAAGTCTCTGTCATGGGGAGGGAAAAAGTGATTTGCTAGAGTAGTGGACGAGAGAGGGGTCATGAACTGGATTGTTCCATACCTGTGGCTCTGTCCTGCTTCATAAGGCGTCGAAACTCTTTTCAAAACTGACATGAAGTAAACACCAATCTTACGGTTACCAATCTATCAGAGATTATGTCAATACTCTTCCAATCGCCTATGAACGTCTCTACACAGTTTTTTAACAAACAATGTGTCTAACCCTTCACTAACAGTTCACAATAGATTAGTTTCCTAAGGAGGCAAAATAGGGATTCAGACAAGGTAGCTCACTAAGACTGGTCTCTTCTGAACTGGATGTATTTATTAGTCAGATCAGCTTAAGGGAAAACTTCTCTACTTGGAGCTGAAGATTTTTCCTCTTTTTCTACTTGNAGGTTCTCCCTCTATTACTATTTGTCCGTTATTGCAGTTTCATTGCTTGACCAGGCCCTCGATTTTGCAAATCAATAACTTACTACTACAATTAGCAGAGCGTTTTTTAGATTCTATGGGAGCCCTTCTTCAGGTTCTCCCTCTATTACTATTTGTCCGTTATTGCAGTTTCATTGCTTGACCAGGCCCTCGATTTTGCAAATCAATAACTTACTACTACAATTAGCAGAGCGTTTTTTAGATTCTATGGGAGCCCTTCCCTCCTTTTTCCCCAATCAAGAATTTATAACTATCTGTAAGTTGTTGACGGTAACTGTTGATGATGACAAATATAATTACAATAAAAAGTAAGAAACACTATTGAGGATGGGAAAGGTAATCATATAAATGAGGGCTGGGTGCGGCGTGGTTAGCTGTGACTGATTAGTAAAATGCAGGAATCAAAGTCTCTGTCATGGGGAGGGAAAAAGTGATTTGCTAGAGTAGTGGACGAGAGAGGGGTCATGAACTGGATTGTTCCATACCTGTGGCTCTGTCCTGCTTCATAAGGCGTCGAAACTCTTTTCAAAACTGACATGAAGTAAACACCAATCTTACGGTTACCAATCTATCAGAGATTATGTCAATACTCTTCCAATCGCCTATGAACGTCTCTACACAGTTTTTTAACAAACAATGTGTCTAACCCTTCACTAACAGTTCACAATAGATTAGTTTCCTAAGAAGGCAAAATAGGGATTCAGACAAGGTAGCTCACTAAGACTGGTCTCTTCTGAACTGGATGTATTTATTAGTCAGATCAGCTTAAGGGAAAACTTCTCTACTTGGAGCTGAAGATTTTTCCTCTTTTTCTGCTTGACCATGTCTTCCCCTGCGTAAATGACTTACCACTGCCAAAAAAGCTCCATAACTGATTACAAGTTAACTAGTACTTAATTGTGTTTCTAGATACCATTTGTAGCTTTGTACACACACACTGTTTCCAGTTTCCTGCATGAAATTACTTAAGTGATGGTTTCTAGGGTCAACATCAAGATGATACCATTAACAATGTAAAACACTGGCAATTTGTTGAACAGTCTCTGTTCCATAATTGATCAAACAGATAACATTTTTACTCTCAACCATTCATTAAAGCAGTGCCAACTGGTGGGATTAAAACACATGTTTCATTGACGTATTAAATATATTTCAAATTATTCTGTTCTTCCAAGTGTATCAATAGTGTTTCTCATCTTTAATCAAGTTTCTAATGGGAAAGAAAGTCACATAAGTTCACAAATTGATCAACTTTTTTTCTGTATATTTTACACTTATTTAAAAATGATGAGCTTTCAGTGTACAATAATATTTCTTTGGTGGGTTTCAGCAGATACAAACCCTATAAATTGTTTGTGTAAACAATGCAACAGTGCAGTTGGTAAGTGTCTAGAAGTTTGTCATTAAACAAAAAAGTTCCTAATTATTTAGGATCCAGAAAGGATTTATTCCATTGTTTGGTTGGTCTTAAGACTCCAGCAACCTCTGGAAGGCAACAGCTTTCAGATAGCTATTTTACAAATATTTTGTTCTGTCAAAGTTGGATCAAACTTGTTTTTATGGTGAGATTCATCTTTAGCAAAGGGTGAATGAAGACTTTCTTGTTCTATATTATTTAATGTGATTGGATATTAGATATGAAATTTTATCAAATTTGATCCATTTGTTCTATCCCTTTACCAGTTTTACATCTAAAAGATAAACAAACTCTATAGTACTACTATACTACCAATATACAACTTCTATACCATTATTTTTACTACTTGACTACAGATTTAATACTACTACATTGCTTCTACTACTACTACTACTACTACTACTACTACTACTACTACTACTACTACTACTACTACTACTACTACTACTATTACTACTACTACATCACAATTATACAAATAATATACTACTTCTTGACTACTACTTTACTACAACTTCCTTATTATTATACAAAACCATACAACCACTATACTGATATTTTACAGCTACCATGTTACTGACTTGAAAAATTAATCCATGTTAAATTATCTCTTTTACAATTCAGAAAGAAACTAAAACAAGCTAAGGCTCTACAGATATTAATGTACAAAACACTTGACTGTTTCCTTTTTAGTCTTCAATATACATTAAACTGTGAAACAGATCAAGAACAAAAGAATAATAACAAATGTTCTGTAACACAACTCTGGGCAGTCCTATTTCAAAACAAAACTTAAACACAGAAACAAAACAGTTTGTGTCACTGAAAGTTCATAATGGTAACCCAATGGTGGCAGTTACGTCCAGTATACTAAAAATTTCCACCATAAGGTTGATTAGTAATAGTCCTTTCAATAAGGTAGCCTTGAATGAGTTGTTGATGGCCATTGAACTGGCTCAACAAATGGGGTATTGTAGTGTGGAGGAGCTGTTCATAAGTACTCACTTGTTGGTTTGGAGCCATAATTATTTGGATGCAGTGGATAAACCTTCATCCACTTCAAGTAGGAGTCATTGACAATAAGATAACCTTTCCCAAGGAAGGCTCCAGCAAAATTTTGATATAACCCTATCCAGGGTTTACTATTATTTTCCCATGGGCAAAGAGGTGGTTTTGCCAGCATGATATGAAGTTACTGGCATGATTCACATGATTCCACTGCTTCTTCAATTACTAGGTCCATTTTTGCCCACCAAATAGTTCTGTGGAATTCTTTTAAAATGTTGGATTGGAGAGGTTGTGGAATAACAAGTCTGGTACCCCATAACACACACCCATTTGATGCACCTTGTATGGCTTAAGCTGTTTCTTGACTGACATATTCTCTGGCCAGTAGTACCATAAAGTTTAACAATTTTGCCAAGATCAGTTCTCTTCATCTGTGGAGCAGTACTAATCAGGATATGATTGGTGGTATGCACAATTCAGTCATCATTACATTAAATCCTACTTTTCATGACTCCTTTAGTGGCAATGTCAACTGGCTCATACAACTGGCATTGGCATTTGATACTCAAGGTTAATATTTCAAATTCATAACTTTTGCCTGGTAATAACAGTGCTCATCTTTGAATTCTTGAAGCAGTGAGATCTGGCACTAACTTTCTGGGACCAATCAATCCAAGTAACAGTTTGCAGTTGGTGAGAATGGTGAATTTTCAACCATAGCCATATTGATGAAATTCTGTAATAGTGAACACCATGGTCAGGCCCTCCTTTTCAATATGACCATAAGTGCATTCTGCTGATGGTAGTGTCTGGATGCATATAGAGACTGGCCTTTGGCTTTCATATGGCATGGCATGGGCTAAAACTGGTCTAACTCTATACTTTGATGCATCACAGAACAATATTAATGGTTTCTGGTGGTTATAATGTATCAACAGACTGAAAGAACAAAAGAGTTGCTTAGGTTTTTTTGAAGTTTATGTTCTGTGCTTTACCACTTTTCCATGTGGAGCCCTTAAGAAACAATTGATGGAGGGATTCAAAAACCTCTACAATGTTTGTGGGATGTTGCTGATGGTATTTGTACATCCCAAGGAATAACAAAAGTTCACTTGTGTTGGTAGGCAATTTTGTGATCAGTTTTAGCTTGGAATTTAGAGGTGCAACATCCTTGCTGTTAATCAAAAAACCAAGATACAAAATTTCATAAATCATGAACAAATGCTTTTCCTTCTTCAGCCTTAATCTGCAATGGTGGTAAGGATCTGCAGCTTGGTGAATGGTCAGCTTTAAATCACCACATATTCTGATGGTGCAATTATCCTTGACAATGGTGACTATTGGTGCTGCCAACTTAAAATAGGTTACCAGCTGGTACAATCCATTACTGACAAGCCAATCAAATTCTTTTTCAACTTTGTCTTTTAGGGTACAAGGAACAGTACTAGCTTTGAAAAAATTGTGATTTTGCTTCACTGTCAAGTGGTATATGTACAGGAGTGTCCTTCAAGTGCCTGGTTCAGGGTGGAACACACTGTTATAACTATTATTGAAGCTTCAGTTTACTGAAACAAAAAAACCCCCACATAATATGACATAGCTCATGACAGCTATAAACACCTGCTGACCATTTATTTTCAACATATTTAAAGTTCTTATTTAGCTGATTATCTAAAAATGATAGTAACTAGTTGCAAATATACAAAGAAAAGAGTAAAAGTAGTATAGTTGGAAATCTGTTGAAGTTGTATGTATGCTAGTTTGTATCTTTGTCTGCTCCTGTTGAAATGTTATGAAAATATCATACAAAATGAATATGATATCATATATGGAATGGCATAATTCTGTTAGGTTACGATGAAAGTAAACGATTTTACTATGAGCTACTGACTGAGAAAAAGTGTGGTGGTCAGGCCTAACTCGTGAATTTAGACTTTACCAGTCACAAAGAGAAATACAACTACAATTAAACATTACAAGGTTGCAAGATACTAATGACACCTCATTAAATACAAACAACCAAATACTGGTCATACTCTAAAAAAGATACAAATATTAAAAATATTATTATCTTCTTGTATTGAAGATAAAAAATAGGCACAGATAAAAAAACCTGGCCTATCTTGCAACCAACATTAAAATAATCTATTAGTAGTCATCATCATCATCATCATCATATTCAGTTTAACGTCCATTTTACATGCTAGCATGTGTTGGACGATTTCTTGAAATTGACTTCCATGTTATCCTATCCTTCACCAGGTCTCTGCTAACACCTTTTTCTTTCAGATCCATCCTTATCACTTCCTCCCATGTTTTCTTTGGTCTTCCTCTGCCAGTGGTTCATGTCACCTTGATTGTTCTGCATCTACTTGCCCAAGCATTCTTGTTCATTCTCTCCACATGACCAAACCAAAGAAGCCTCCTATTCTGCATACAGCTGCCAATACTGTCCAGATTCAATGTCCTTCTGAGTTCATTAGAACTGAGCCTGTCCTTTAGACTTACGTTGCACATCCATCTTATCATTCTCATGTCATTCCGCTCCATGCGGCTGACATCTTCAGCTTTCACTGGCCAAGTTTCA
>RDPX01000100.1:836309-881387 GCA_003991215.1 Morbakka virulenta
GTTGCCTCTCCTTCTATGCACCTCTTGCAGCTAAAACGGTTAGTTTCTGTCTGTAATGGTCAATAAAACAAAACTGTCCAATAATAGTTTAAAGAATGTGAAATGGATAAAAACCACATCAGTCCAACAACAGCTTTAATATTCGTAAAGAATTAACATTGAAAAAAAATCAAAATTTTACATACTTGGCAAGGTGTGACTTGTATGCCTGTGAAGCTGATGGGATATCCATTGTTCCATTCTCTAGGACTTGGCAACCAGGTATAAACTTTAAGCTGTTTGGATTTGGTGTATCTTGAATTTGTATAAACAAGGTTCTCTTGGTCAAGAATGTTGACTGTCCTATAAAAAGTAAAAGGTATAAAACGTAGAGAAACCAATATGAGTTTTAAGTTCTTACTTGATTTTCTCTTGGTACATACACATTCTAGTATTGTTTGCTATCAATGTATAATCTAAAGTTTGGTTGATAATGACAATAGTGATGGTGGTAATAAACGATGATGATGATGATGATGATGATGATGATGATGATGATGGCAGCAGTATGTTTAGTACAACAGCAAACTGACTCAGAGACTATATCAGAATTTCTTCTAAAAATAGAATAAAATATATTAAAAATCAAAAAAATATTTCAATGACTCAAAGTTGCTATGTCTGGCAATGTGTTTCATTAACATAATGATTGTTTTGAATGAAGAGCTTCATGTAATACTCTTTATCACCTGGCAATATGAAGTTTACAGGAATCTAAAACCAATAATACTGATTTCCAAATTATTGGATTTTAACATTCAATTTGGCCATTCGCCTGATGATTGCATGGAGGTGTTTTATCATATTAAATCTTTATTGAAATAAGCCACTCTTGTAATTTCTCTGACATAAAAATGACTGACCATGATCAGAGTGGGCATACCCAGGCATATTAAAGATTGAAAATAAATTTCATAAACATTCTTTACTGTGGATGTCTAAACATTTTTTAGAGGGTAGGCAGATGGATAGAATTGGCCTTCTGAAGTCAGTAGATAGTCTTTCAAAAGGTTTTGTTGTTTTGATCAGTTTAAATTTGCTTGGATTCTAATTCTCTATTATGTCTTTGTAAATATTGCATTGTTTAGAGATTTGTTTCAGGTTTTCTGAAAATATATTAAGTCCTTTGTTCATATAAAGTTATCAAGTCTGGTGATACCAGGATGACACAAGAATTAGAAAGGATACTAGCACATTTGACTCTGATAAAAGTGTTGGGATCATTGAATTTTCCAGGGCAGTAATGCCATATAAGTATGGGGACAGTCCAACTCTCAATTTTATGATTTTGTTATTTTTAATTTTGCTTGAAAGTTTATAGTCATACATGTAAGAAAGAGATTTCTGATTAGTTATTAAAGTGAAATATTACCCTAGTGAAAAATGTTTCCAATGGTATATGGGCTCTACAATTGTCTGCTCTTTTTCTCTACCAGAACTTGAAATTACTTTCCTGCCTGTAAAGCATCAGAGAAGAACCTGCCACCTATCTTGGTTCACAGTTGCAGAAATGGTAAAATCAGATCCTTCAATTTTCATAACAAATGGTGTATTTTCATCAATTGTTTGCATGGCAGCATCTGCAAGCTCTGTTTTTAAATATTTAAAAGCTTCTTCATGTTTCCTATTTTAGATAAACTATATTAGTATCAAGAATGTGGATTTTATCTCAAATTGAAGAATTGATTTAGTATTGTAGAAAAACATTCCTTTCACTTGTTTCAATGATTTTGGGTCTTCTGGAACTAGTCAATGGAGTAAAGATGTGAGATAATAAGGGTCTGGTTTAAGAGAATTTAAAAAAATGTGCTAGCCTTGAAGATCTAAACTACCTTTAAAAAAGAAACATTTCTCTTTAATGGCAATGTTCTCTTTTTGCAGTTTCCACAAATTGTTTCAGATTCTCATTGTGTTCCTCAAGATCATGCCACAAGCAGTAGTGTCTAAAAATGAAAATGTGTTGTTAGGCTCATTACCCATAACAAGATTATCCATTTTTCATTGAAAAATGGCAGTTGAATGGGTGACTCCAGAAGGAATACAAGTAAAATAGCAAGAGTTTACCATTAGCTTCAAATGCTGAAGCAGGTATGTCTTTTTCTGAGAGAGGGATTAGCTAATAGGCCAAATAAAAAATAACTGTAATGAAAACTAAGTACTGGTTTATAGAATTACCCATCTTGTCAATTTTGGGTAATAGCAGTGGATCTAATTAAGTATACATGTTCATAGTATACATGGTCATAATTATTCCCAATGACCATTTTGCACTAAGTTGTTTCATTTACATCAGGAATGTCGGTCCTTGTAGGGGAATCGTTTGGATCAACGATCTTTGGTATAACTAATCCATCTACTTTCTTCTTGATGAAATCTTCATGAAATTTTTAATACTCTCTGGATTTTGATGCAACTGGCTGACAATCAATAGTAAGGAGTACCAATAATTAAGAGGGGCTGGGAGTGTTTTCATGCTTATAGGTGTTATAAATGTTATATGGTGGTTTTCCTCCTCCATAGGTGATGATTACACTTCCATGTTGTTCTTGAACAATGGTTTCCAGGATGGTAAAAATGCATAATTCACTAAATTCATGAAGTTAGCCTTTATCATAATATTGATCATCATCATTATCATCATCATCATATTTAGTTTAACATCCATTTTACATGCCAGCATGAGTTGGACACTTTCTTAAAATTGAATTCCAAGTTATCCTATCCTTCACCAGGTCTCTGCTGATACCTTTTTGTTTGAGATCCATCCTTATCACTTCCTCCCATGTTTTCTTANATTCGGCTCACATCGTCATCTTTCACTTGCCAAGTTTCACTGCCATACCTCATTGTCCTACATACACATGCCTGGTAGACTCTACCTTTGGTAGGTAATGGCAGAGCTCTGCTGGTTAACAATGGCATCAGCTCCCTGAACTTACTCCAACCACTGTTAACCCTTGCTGTTACACTTGTACCAGCTCCTCCCTCAGCTCAAAGGGTGTCACCAATGTAGCAAAACGTCTGGACAACTTCAGTTTCCTTACCCTCCAAATGCACTTTCCATAGGTCTAAATCACAGGTTGCCTCTCCTTCTATGCACCTCTTGCAGCTAAAACAATTACTTTCTGTCAGTTTTCCCTTTATTCCACTGCACTGTTTATGTACCTAGTGCTTGCAAGTACCACAATAGATTTAGTTGCCCCCAACTCCCTTCCCACAGACAGAACAGGGAAACTTTCCTTTCTCCAAAGGCTTTCCTAAATTGTGACCACTTACCATCACTTTTGTCTTTCCCATGTTCACTCTCAAACCTTTACCTTCCAAACCCTTCTTCCAAGTCTCTAAGTTAGCAAGTAGACCATCCAATGTCTCACTGTAGAGAACCAGGTCATCTGCATATAGCAATTCCTCTGGGAAACCCTTTCAAAACTCTATTGACAGTGTTTCCAATACACAAATAAAAAGCAGTTGACTTAGTACAGATCCCTGATGAACTCCAACTCCCACACCAAAACTCTTAGTATAGGAACTGTTGACCCTTACCCGGCTTTTAGCATTTCTGTACACTGCCTGAACAATCTTAATCAGCCATTCACTTACTCCTAATTTCCGTAAAGTCCACCAAACAACTTCTCTTGGCATTCTGTCAAAGGCTTTTTCCAAATCTACAAAGGCGAAGTACAGCTTTTTGTTCTTTCCAAGGTACACTTCTCTTGCATTTGTCTGAGGATAAAAATAACATCAATAGTTCCTTGTCCAGGCAAAAAACCAAATTGTATCTCATCAATGTTTATTTCACTTCTAATTTGTTTCTCCATAACTCTTTCTCCTGGATTGAAGATTGATCTAGATTGATCTCCTAAAATTAGAGTGATGGAACAATAACCAATTGTATGAGCAGAAGGAGTACTGAATCTATGCCAACACTATATTGTACAGGAATTATGTTCAGTCTAGAAAATTTTCACCAAAAAAATTATGACCAGGAAAACCATTATCTATTAAAGCTTCAGCTTTGAATGTATCCTCATTTGTATAAATTAAAAACTAAAGTCACTTTCAGCCAATAGCATCTGATGACAAGTTTGAATTATATTATGATAAAGTTTCTGCTCTAAAATGTGATGTTTATAGGTGGGCCATTCAGAAGCAAGATGCCAAATCTGTATCAAGCACTAGAAATAATACATAAAAAGTACACCAGTTGTTATAACATAACTTGTTCACTTTGGTTTTATTTTGATGGTGTTAAATGGCATAATTTACATTTTCTGCATTCAATGAGATATCTACATTTCCTCCTCAAATGATTATACCCCTATTGCATTGGAAAATGGTCCATAAGTTATATCCAGGAATGAAAAGTTCATGCTCAATTTAGCATCCACCAGTTGAGTTATAATAGCAAGTTCATTAGTCCAAACTGTTTGAGCTGAAATCTGTTAAATGTCTACACTGCTACTAAGTCCACCATGCAACATCATCAAGATCATATTCATCCCAGTGTTTCCATAGGTCATTTATCTAAATCCTCAAATTTCAATATACAACTTCAGAAAGGAAGAAGGGTGAGGAGATGAATTGATTTTCACTGACTTTGAACATTTGCCTGATTGAGAAACTTTCACTGTTGAGATGGTATGGAACTAAGTAAACATACTCGCAACAAAATGCTGCTCCAATTACTTATTATATCTTCCAAATTCATAATTAACATACTATGCGAAATTAATGAATGAATGACATAATCACACGTTCTAATATTTCTGAAAATTTCATGAATCCATCTGAGCTATAAATTACAATAACCTTCTTAATGTTCAACAAGTATCTTTTATCTTGGTATCAGTTCAAAGGTTCTCTCAAGCCCTTTCAGTTAGTGTCATTTGAAACTATTATCCACATACCTACTTGATACTTTACTCTTTTGCTAGATATTAAAAACTTCAGATATATAACTCTGACAGGAAAACAGAGTACCCTGTTATTTATATTTCAAATTAAAAGATTATACTGGGAAAAAAATAGTGTGTCTGCCCTGAAATTTCCAGTTTGTGTTTATTTGTTTAATGTACTGTACACCACGTTAAATTGCATGTAAAAAGTAGAGCTTTGATTCCTTCACTTGAGGGCCTAAAAACTAGATTTTTGATAGTTCAGTGGCACCTGGGTTTTATGTAAACAAATTTTAATTTCAGAAGTTTTAATTTCCTTCAAAAATATCGTTTTAGCAAGACTTATACCTAAAAACTAGTTTTTTGATAGTCCAGTGGCACCTGGGTTTTATGTAAATAAATTTTAATTTTAGAAGTTTTAATTTCCTTCAAAAATATCGTATAAGCAAGACTTTGAGTATACATTAAGTCACACATGGAACTGTCCAGAAAAAGTGGATCATCAACCGAAACCTAGCAACCTTAACATTTGCAAGGTAGCAGAGAATTCTATAGCTTGAGACATTACACTTTGGTTTGCAGGCTTTAACATCGCAAAAATGATAATCCTGGATTGCACAGAGGAGCTCTTTTAAAATATCTGATTCTAAAAATAACAACATTCAGGTATAGCCTAGTATACAGCTGCAATAATAGTAACTCTCAAAGGAAATCTTGCTTTAAAACTTACCGGGAAAGATTGGTTTAAGTCCTGACCTGATATGGTTATGTATGTAAACAGCACGAAAATCCCTTTGGAGAACATGAGATAATTTTTGAACAGTTCCCACCATTCGGCACCATTGACGAATTGAACGTGAGCTACAGGCCATGTTTTTAGATTTATGTTGGTGAGCCTGGTGAGACACTTGAAGTTTAGGTCCACCTAAGTCTGCGGATAACAGCTATGTTAACACGACGATGGATTTAAAAATTGTTGTACTTTTGGACTGAGGTTGAACATGCACTTCAATGAGAGGCAAAAAATTCTGGTGATCCTGGTTCTGAGAACAGACAGGTCGAACGGCGACTTACATTGTCCAGGAAGTAAGATGGTCTCAATGGGTGGGAAAACCCAACATTTTAATAGGTTAAAAGGAGCTCATTAAATATGCTTCAGTACCACGAGCAATTATGTTTTCCTGCAAAGTCGTCGGTACCATTAGTACAGCTTAGGTTGAAAGATTAACCAAGTTTCCTATCTGTTCATAACGTCATTTTGCAGATTTGCTTTAAAGTGCAAATGCCGAACTCTCTGACCTTAAGGACTCCATTCATGTTCGCCTTCCAGCTTGTTTTGGCAGTTCGCCAACCAAAATTATGTAAAGTTTGATATGAAGTTTTTATTTTATGTGTGTTTTTAAACCAAGCACCCTCACCATTAACTAACTACCTTGGGTAACAGTAGAACAAATTTAGGATACAAATACTATTGCAACAAGCGTAGCACCCAAGGAAAATATTTTAGGTATTAAGCAATTAGCAGCTGGGATATCTGTCACCTCAAGCCAACCGAAAAGAAGAAAATAGCTTGAGCTTTGTATACAAAAAATTACTTAACTTTTTGTATTACCTTTAAAAATCGAGTATAAGCTGCTATTGCGCAGAGTCTGTAGTCTTAATTCTAACCTGCCAAGCTTAGGGGGGGGGGGGGGCGGATTTTTTTTTTTTTTCAGTTGAAAAAGCTTTCTTTAATTAAACAGAAATTATCTTGTTAAACCGCTATCGAATAAATTGCTTAAATAGAAAAAAAATGCTTCTGAGTAGATATACTGAAAACTAGGAATAGAAGACCGACCTGCTATATATACTTTGATGATTGTCAGATTCTACCAGGAGGGTATTTGTCATGCTAACTCATTCGCAGTACCGTACGCCAATTACTATCACCTTTCCATCCGCATTAGGGACTTTGCAGCCTCATACTAAACACATATTTCTATGCCAGCTACTTAAGTTCTAGTCGAAACGGGCTGTGAAAATTGATTTGCAACTTATTTTGGAAATATGTAACTCTTTCTTCCACAATACGAGGTCTTACTTTCTACAACCTATTTCGACTATAGCCGAAGGAGGGTTATGTCGAAAATGTAATACCAAGACTTGTTTGGACTGTATCATTCAGCGGTAACTCTTACTGATCAATAAAGTATTTGATTTTAAAAAGGTCGTAGAGTCGATTTTCTTTATACTGAAAATTAAATGACTTGCAGTATAGGGCTACCCCTACTAATATTTTTGTTAAAAAACCCTATGTTTTTCAAAATGCAAGAAAATGAAGAAAAAAACATCGAACTTTTGGCATTATGCTCGAAAACATGATCCTGACATTAAAAATTATAGGGTCTTCAGACTAAGCAAACCGACTTCTCACAAATGAAAAAAATTTCAATTTTAGCACATTCAAAGTTTTACTTCGTACGCAACGCTTTAATCTATAATTACTTATTAATTAGCAGAGCTACATAACTATACTTATAAGTGGTAAGTGCTCGACTGAGTTTCAATCCCTTGTTCCTCCTCGTAAAACTTTTACAGCAAGAAGGCGTCTTGCTACCACTCCTGCAAGGGATTTTCCGTTGGTCTAGCGGTACCCACTACTATGTGCTCCACCTTTCGCACCCCTAATATTGGATATTCAAATGAGGGGAGAAAAGAGCATAAAATTGTGTCGTAATGTTGTTTTGTATCAGCATTCATAATTGTATGGGGTTTGACTAAGGGAATCTTATTCTGTCCTGCATCCCAGCCAGTGGCTTATTAGAAACCTACATTCGATCTGTTTAAAAGCGCTGATGGGGATATTTCCATGATTCAATCAGTATTTTCCAAGAAAATTAGAGCGGTAATTTCACAATAGACAAATGTGTATGAAGAAGACAAAGACGAATGTAATACTGATGTTGTTATGCCTTGTAAAGTACCAAAAAATTGTTGTTTCTAGAGCAGGACAATTTCTTCTTTGCCATTTCATGTCCCAATTAATCCAGCGGAAAAAGAGGAGCCTTTTTTGTGCTACTTTATCCTCAGCCATAAAAATATCTAATTTATCTACCTTTAAATCCTTTTGATTTTATCATACCATCCGACTTTTTTGTGGCCTATCACTCTTTCTCTTTATGCAATATGTAAGCATTGATGGTTTATTGGTAAAGTTGTCACTTGTAGTGGGGAGGTCTGGGGTTCGCTTCCAGGCCAACAAATGATGATTGATTTTCGATAAAATACTTTTCATTTTCCAACATCTTTTTATTCCAAGCGTGTAAGGGTAACTATATCAAATTTTTTCCTCTCGTAATTTGAACAAACGTCTGTGAATTACTGAAAAAACCCTCCGTTTAAAATACTACTCTGTAGCTTAAACGCTAATGGTCTCCACACAATATAATCAGCTTGTCGCGCAATGTACACTTTGTGGGCTATGCTCGTTTTCAGTCAGAGTAGTAATGTGTTTAGTATGTATCACAAAAAAAATTAACATTGGACAAAATGATAGCATTTTGAATATTGGGAGCAAATCACCCTGATCGATTTTTCTTACATGTGTTTGAATAGTTCTTCTAATATGAAAAACGATTGTTTTACTACTTGTGAGAGCTTTTGCGCTTTATAAGGGATCGTTCACAAATGACGTCAACCACTTAGAGGGGGAGGAGGTACCTAAATGTTGACAGAATTTGCAATATTTTGACTAGGAAGGGGGGGGGTGAGAGGAGGGTGAAAGTTGACGTCATTCTTTGAACCATAAATTGAGAACATAGTGTCAATATTTTATCTTCGTTTTCAAAAAAAAAAGTTCAGGGAAAAAGTGCCTAAAATTGACGTGTACTTTAAGGGAGAGGGTGTGTCAGAAATCCAAACGTTGGCAAGAGGGGGAGGGGGTAAAATGGCGAATGATCCCTATGACTGAGGAGAAACAGTTCTAAAAAATATTTCAACTAGAGATCACCAAAGACTTGTGATGGATTTCAACTATGAATTAAATTGATTCATATGAATATTTAGCTGTAGAATGACACCTCCCAAATGACTGTTTAAAATTCGAGACCAAGAGGAACGAAATTCATGGGCCCAGCAATAGGCAAGCTGGTTGTCACAAGCGTATTAATTCTCCTTACTGGAAAAGAATCTAGCCTTATGTTTTTTTGATGTCTTCTTTTGATAGAGACAGCGAAAATGATATTATTGCTCACATTTCAGTGTTTTCATAGAATTGGCATTTTCCCCCCGACATTGTGACTTCCAGAACAAAATTCCCAAAGACGTATTTCTGTAAATAGCAGTCTCAATAAAATGTCTACCAGCTTTATCCTTGTAAATAGCCTCTTTAATGTTTTCCTGGAAAAATTTTTCCTCTAATATTTCAAAATTTCCATGCCCAAAAAAATTCAGCAGGAGTTTCTTAAGCAATGCCTGCTATTCAACATTGCTCTACTGTCATCTGCAACATATAGTATTTCTCAGGATTTTCTCTCGTTCATAATTATTTATTGTATTAGTTACTTAGCTATATGGTAACAGCTTTTCATGTCCTTATATTCCAGATTTGTTAAGACTGACTTAATGTCAAAAATTTACTTGGAGCCTTAATAATTTCTCTTAACTATTTATTGACACTGGTTGGCAATTCAACAATGAGTTTTCCTATGAAAAAAAGCACTTGGAACTCTTTATCTCCAGTGGTATCAGTCCTTAGGTCTATGGGTACAAATTTGTCCATTTCAGCAACATTATTAATGAATGGAAATCATGCACTGAATGGAAAGCATTTTCAGTGCTGATGGTAAACATATCTTACGGCTATTATTAAGTTGGGGTTTTATTGTCTTTTATAACAGAATTCGAGCTAACTGCCGTCACCTCGTGAGCGTCAGCCACAACTCTGCATAAAGACTTTAGTTACTCAGTGCTTGAAGTGGAAAGTTTCGTAAATACTGATAAATTTGTCCCGTGTTGAATGGCTTTTGTGGCACCAATTCGGTGAAAAAGGTAAAGAACTTTTTAAATAGTTCAAATGGTATTTTTACATTATCAAAAGTTCACACGTAAAAACTACAGTTTCGTTGACAATGCTTAAGCAGACGTTTTTCTCAAAGAAATATATTTGTGAATGCTTTTTTTACGACTTCATATATCCAAGAAATATTAATTTCTAAAACTCCAGCAGCAGCAGTAGTAGTAGNAACAGAAAAAAAAAATAAAAAAAAAAAAAAATTCACAACAGAGTTACCACCAAAAAAAAATTTTTTTGGTATAAAAAAATACACTGTGGTTATATCGTCACCACAAAAACAAACAAAAAAAAAAAAAATGTTTGTTTTTTTAAAAAAAAAATTGTTCTTTTTTTTTTTTTTCCTTATAAAAGGGTGTAAAAGGTTGTTTTTGGCTGGGGGTTGGTTTTTATTTTTCAACCGTGGCGAGGGTTAGTAGTAGTAGTAGTAGTAGTAGTAGTAGCAGAAGTAGTAGTAGTAATAGCAGCAGCAGAAGTAGTAGTAGTAGTAGCAGTAGCAGCAGCAGCAGCAGTAGTAATAGTAGCAGAGTAGTAGTAGTAGTAATAGCAGCATAAGTAGTAGTAGAAGTAGAAGCATGAGTAGTAGTAGTAGTAGTAGNCCAAGAAATATTAATTTCTAAAACTCCAGCCGCAGCAGTAGTAGTAGTAGTAGTAGTAGTAGTAGTAGTAGTAGTAGCAGAAGTAGTAGTAGTAATAGCAGCAGCAGAAGTAGTAGTAGTAGTAGCAGTAGCAGCAGCAGCAGCAGTAGTAATAGTAGCAGGATAAGTAGTAGTAGTAATAGCAGCATAAGTAGTAGTAGTAATAGCAGCATAAGTAGTAGTAGTAGTAGTAGTAGCAGAAGAAGAAGAAGTAGTAGTAGCAGTAATTGTAGTATTAGTAGCAGTAGCAGCAGCAGCAGCAGCAGCAGCAGTAGTAGTAGTAGTAGTAGTAGTAGTAGTAGTAGTAGTAGTAGTAGTAGTAGTAGTAGTAGCAGCAGCAGCAGCAATGGTTGTGCCAGCAGTAGTCATAAAGGTTTTCAGAGCACGGTCAAAACTAGAAAAAGGAATGGTTTAAAGCAAGCAAAAGGACAGTTATTTTTTTACCTGTTTTAAGCACCAATGGTCCGAATTAGGAGGTAAATCGAGGTGATGGGTAGTACAAAAATTGTACTTAAAAATTGTTAATACCTGAAGTGATGGCGTACAAACAAAGTAATCCCTGTGGTCAATTTTAAATGTGTGCGAGATCAAAGGGTTATCTTATCTAACAGGATCATTCTTCCTATATATTAATATTCAATAGACTTAGTTGGTTTGAGAAAGTGGGAACTAGGTCGAAAATAAAAAATATGGCAGGGTTAAGCATTTTTATAAACTGTCTCTTAAAACTGCTGGACCTTCTGTTTTAAGCCGATAATGCAATGGAAATTAATACAACATACTACTATGCAACAAAAAATTTGTAGGTAACAGTCAATGAAATAACAGTAAGTCAAAAGGAGAAATGATATCACATTAAAACGTGTTGTTGATACATTTCATTTGAAAGAAGATAAAATAACAAAACGATTCTCAATTCGTGAACAACAAAAATCCTGCACACTAAAATACAATACCTTTACATTGCCTTAAACTGAAGGTTCAGATAACAATTTCCTATTAGACAGAACCAGCAAGACGTTGATAATAGTGTTTGGTCAAACATTACAAGCTACTACGCCTAAGTTAAAATTTACACCTTAAGTAAAAGTAGTAAGGGCGTAAAAATGACAACCCCTTTATAGCTCCATAACAGATTAAGTGTTAATATATGACATGGATATTATTTTATGATCAAAAGTAGTTTGGTTGTAGGTAACAATTGTCCTCTTGTACAAAATGTCTTTGACCATGGGCCCCACTGCACAAGAAATCATGCGACGTACCGGAACATCTGTATAAACTGTTTTATCCCATACATTCATCTTGACTGTTGTATAAGATTGAGGCCTTTTTTACATTCTATGTCATACGTCAAGGGGTATATTAGTTAGTATTGGGTCGGTTCAAATCCAATAAACTGTCAAATGGTATGTACTATACTAGTCTGAACTACCAATTTAAAGTCCCATTGACATGTTAGATAAATGTAAATTTTGCTAGACAAATGATAATGGTGATAATATTTTGGTTGAAGAACTTTGATCCTTAGGAGACATCTTAATTTCATAGGCAGGGGTGTTAAACAATCAACAAAAGTTAACCAAAGGTACAAGAAAACAGAAGTTTCAACAGAATTCTGAGTAGTTTGATACTAATGCACGGCCACCCTTCATTAAACACGTGACTTCTCTTTTAGGCAAAGAATAGCGCATTTTGACAAACAAAACGAGTAATAATAATAATAATAATAATAATAATAATAATAATAATAATAATAATAATAATAATCATCATCATCATCCTTATGGACAGTGAGACCACAGTCAGAAAAGTACTATCTGGTCTCATATAAGACACAGATGAATGATTCTATTTTATAGCATTTTTTTTTGTGCGACTGTTCATAGTGCGAAACTTGTTTTCAATTGTAACTAGAAAATGTTGGTAGTTATATTTTAGGGCTATTTTCTTGTAGATGCTTTATCAAAAGAAATAATAATAATCATAAATAACAAATAACAATAATAATAAATAATAATAATAAAATAACATAAACATCATCATCATGGAAGCCCGAAATAGTGAAGTGGTAGGTTATTAAGTTACAATGCACAACGTTATATTTACTTTCCATGCTACACAAAGGATCTCGGATGTCATGTCTCAACAGAACTAGCCGTTAAAAAACAATAAAATAAGCAATATTCTAGCCTACAATACTGTCAAATATTTCTCAATATATGATTTAGTGGGTAGTGCAGCTAGACGAAAACAAAAATGTTCTGGGTTCGATTTCCTGTGTAAAAAAGCCTGGGTATCATATAAAAATGCAATTGGCAGTCAGAAAGGACATCTGGACCTTTAACTCGTCAATTCTGAAAAGGCTCGGGTAATAGGAAGACGGACGTTAAAGCAGAAAAGGAAAAGAAAAAAAAAGGGAGACAAGTTTCACCACCACCAAACAAACAATACTTATTACGCAGATCTGTATTTAAAATCACTACTCTGAAAATAAAAAACACTTACCGAACTACGGAAGGGTTAAGATACTAAAGAGTGCAATCAATATTTCTTAAAAGCTGCAAAACGACTCGAGTATCCATACCAATACCGATCCTACAGTACGACTGAGAAAACATAGGTCTTGTGATATCTTTAGCTATAAATGTAATTCCAAGCAATCAAAAGCACACATACCTATGTAGAAATATAGTCTTACAAAGCTGAACCCCTATAGCGAGTTGTAAGGAGTTTTGTCAATTTAGTAGGGATTTTAAGAAGGCCATGGTTTCACGATCTTACTGCAACATACACGAAGCTGTTACGTAATCAATTAAGAAAGGAGGGGTAGATCTAGTATGAATCCATGAGTATATATCGCACTGACACAACATTTTCAACCTAATTTGCTTATTTTGCGCATTTAACAAATATTCTTTAAAACAGCAAGTATATGAATATTTACTATATTGTGCGGGATGCGAGAGTACAAGTTTCAAAAGACTAAAAAACTCAGAGCATATCAGTTGTACGAACACACAAAATTTACATCGTAAATGAATTACTGTAGCCGCTTGCACACAAGTACCAAAACAATTTCACAAATTGTACGCAGGATAAAAAATTATAAAGGCGTCAAGACGAGGTGAAAATTAACATATTTGGGCATTCTGTCACTTTTACTGTTCATGATACAAAAAATGGAATAAGTATTTAGTTAGGAAGCAGTACGGACGAGGGTGACCTGGAAGGGGGAAAAAGGCGTAGCAAAAGCAGAGACTAGTTAAAGGGGTAGAAAAGAAACATTTTTTAATACTTCCCTGGTAAATAAAAGGTTTACATAACTTCAGTTGTTCATTTCCCACCGAAAGCAGAGTATATAACAAACAATGACGATAGTATTAACAGAAATCTTAATAGCTACGTAAAACATGACCGAGGTTTTTTTCTATAACTTATTACCATAAATATGGCGATGATAATTCTGGTTTTATGTATGTACTATACATATATAGTACATATCCATGCGAGCTTTTCCTATTATTCTCGACTTTCCCATTTCAACACACTCGATATCCAATTTAGAGAAAACCCTAAGGGTAAAAATTTAATTAATAACTAAAAATGATATCTGAAAAGTCTTTACTAAGAATCGTATGAGGATTTAATATTTACAAACCTAATACCTATAATATTAATCTTTGAAAAAAACCATTTTGGTGCAATATCTCAAGTTTAAGACAAATGACATTAAAGCTTGGCTTTTAATTTTAACAATCACTATTTTCAAGTGTATAAAATAAACTACAATATACTTAAATGTTTAGAACCGAAATTTATTTAAGGATTTTATATTGTAACACTAAATCGCCACCAGACTTCCAGATAAAACAACGCACTGTTCGTAGATCCATCCGTGGGTCGAGCAGCTACAAAGAAAAACAAACACAGAAAAGTCAGCACCGAACATTTAACATAACAGCCAACACCAACAGGATAAAAAATTGACAAGCTAATGTTAACAATTATTCATTTTTTAAAAGTTAATCCCCGGCCTTAAGTTTTCCTAAGTAAACTACAAAGCTGCTTATCAACATTTTTAGTCGCGAGGCAATTTCTGTGAAAGACTTTTATCACCTAGATAAAATGACATAGTTTGATAAAAAAGTACATTTAGTAGTAAATCACTTTCTTTTTGAACGACAAAAAAATAAAAGAATTGAAAAAGCCATGCGCTGTTCCACGTAGCAGCCACATTATATGAAAATTCGTAATTAACTCTCAGGTGCAAGATCTAATTTATTTAATAAATTACTTTAACAAAAAACCTCCTTAACTGACAATGTTTTATGTGATGGTTGTAACATTGTGGAAAAAGTCAAATATGTCAAGCCAACACCAAAAGACATTAATTTAGGGTCAAACAAAGGCATGTTCTTCTCGTCCATTGCTTTAACTACAGTCCAAAATGCTTAGAGATGGTCTTTCTTACGCAGGTGATGGCTGTTAATAGACCAACCAAGAAATATGTAAGAACAGAAACCAACATGACGACAGCAGCTGAAGGATTACAATGTGTTCTTAAGCAGTTTCTTTTTACGTAATTCAACACAAGAAAAAACTGACCAACTGTCTTTCGCAACTATGTTTCGTGATGCAGGATTTGTAACATAATACTTTATCATTTTTATCCATCAAAGAGTTTTATGCTAAAAGAAATCCTGAATTAGATTACATGGAAATGAGATTCGTTTTGGACCTCAGTTATCTTCTTTTGAACATATAGTGATAGTGATCAACACTGACAGATAAGTAATGACAGTCAAGGAAGTATCTAAACCTATCTGTCTGCCAGTCTCTTCTCTCTCTCTTTCTTCACCCCCTTCCCCTCTCTCATCTCCCACTTAACCCAAACCAGAAATTCTTTGTAATTTCTCCTTCTTTATCACACAGAATGTGACGGATCACGTCTACAAGAACAGTTTTAAATATTTGGTTACCTGGTCATTACAGTATAGCTCGATCTTTGCTTCTGCAGCTGTTGCGAGGTCGGTGTTAGACTGCTTATTACTTCCAGCATTTTGGTTCTGTGATGCATTATCAGATAAGACATTTTTTTCATAAACATGCTCCATTACTTTTCGCACATGCACCATATCACAAGCCGAGAGACGATCTCTATGTTAAAAAGAACAATAAAAAAGGTAGACAGACTTTATATCAATACTATTATCCCTTTTTTCCAATGATATTATTTAAACTCTCTCACTGTTAAAACCTTGAAAGACGAGGGGTTATTTCAGACTGCTACAGAACTATAAAAATACAATATGTATGTATACATGTGTCTCCAGAAAATTAGACCGGATTACCAGCTAACATGATTGCAACTGTAGATTTAAAAGGCATGTGAAAAGTAGTCGAAACAGTGTAATATCTAAAATGCACAACATACAGATAAATCCCCAGATGGCCGTTGGAAAGTAGTTTCTTATCTATTTTGAATAGTCAAAAAATTCGGCTAATTAAAAATATTACCAAGTTGACTTTTGGAAAACTTTAGGGAAAAACTTTCGGTTTTTTAGTTTGAAGTCAAATTTTTTGACAGACTACTTTTAAGAAATATGGTCACCATCTCCATCATGTGACACCTTTGTGACTCTACACCGTGTTGCAGGTCAGTTCATTTCGAATGCATTGTGGCTGTTATTCATCTTGTTAGTATGGGATTTATTTGAACCTGAAAGAAAGAATAATTGGACTTTATGACCTGTATGGTCATTGATTCAGGCATAGAATTTTAAGTTTGTTTTCTTGCTTGTTAGTTCGTTAAAAACCCATTCGTGTAGTTAAAAAAGAGAAAAAAATTATACACAGGCTAAAAAAATTCTAAAATATTGCAAAGTTCTGTATGTAACATTATGCACTGACTGATAATGAATAGATGACACCGCTGCTCTTTTATACTTTCATACAGTTTTTGCCTATTTATCCTTTTATGACCTTTGCTTCAGCAAGGCCTAAAGCACAAGAATCCAAGTTGATGTACGGCTTATTTTTACACTTGCACCAATTTTCAATTGTCCCAATCCTACACTATCCCTATCTATTGTCTGTATTTTCTTATTATCCAGTGAGAGATGCCTTAAAAATATACTTGCTGTAAAAGAAGTGGATTTTTTTGGGAACAGGTGTGAGCAGTAAACGCATTATTGCTATCAGTATTAGAAGTAAAAGCTCGGTTAAAACATATCATTGCGTTAATGTTGTCGGTTTATCTCTTGAATGCTGCAAAGGCGTCATCGACAACCCTAATAAAAAAAGACATTCAAAGTTTGTGTACATTCAAAGGAGCTCTTTCGACAATAGGCTATAAAAATATCAACCATAGCTGCACTTACTGGGGTGCTTATCGCTACACTGTCAATTTGGTTGAAAAGAACGTTTTCAACATTGTACTCGGCCGACAGAGAAACCGTATTTATCAATGCTACGAAAACGGCGACTGAGCACTATGATACAGTATTCCGGTGCATATCTAAATAACCTTTTTTAGAAGGTTTGGAAAAAGACTCTAATGCAATAAAGGAATGTAGCACCCCGTAGGCTGGATTTAGCAAACAATTTCCAACCTTACCAACCAATATTAGTCTTTAACACAAAAACATGGGTAATTTTAGCACCGGTTAGCGGACAAGAGCAAATCATAATGCCAACTTATGTTGGGCAGAGCGAATCGCTAATAATAAAGGTCTGGTAGGAAGACCACTAATGTAAACTTTAGTCAGGTCATATTTTCGAAGGCACTTAGATCTACGGGGATCTTAATGATCCTGTTAACACACCGGTTTTCTCCTTACTTTATCACTTTAATTCCTGTTACTTAGTACCGTTTTTTTAATTCTAATCCCGGTTTTTTCCCAATGCCTTGTCTTCTTTCCGTCCCAGAGTCTGTTTCTACTCCACCTTTTATCAATGGTTTGACTGTGACCAGTAAATCTTGGGTATTAGCCCTTTCCGGGATTCTTGTTGTATTTGATCCCATCAACCTTTTCCCATTATACCATGCTGTATTTGCACTTGTTCTCACTGTTTTCGTTTACCTTCTTTTTCACTAATACCCAATTCCAAGTACATAAAAGCATTATGACTTCCTTTACCCCGGTCCTCGACAATGTGCTCCCTCAACAGACCAAAATTTGAGCTATGTGCCCCCCCTCCCTCTTCCTACCAACTTTTAGAGCTTTTACTTGATCGATTCAATCAATCCGGCCCAAGCGACATCATACAGTGAGTGAACTTCTATTGCCGAAAAATATTAACAATGTGGTCCAAGTTGCTTGAAGACAAAGAGCTCCTTCCTTAACAGAGCTTATACAAAAGGTTTTAACTGATACAATAAAAGTGAACTTTTTTGCAGTAATGCCAACTTGTATTTACAAATATTTCTAGCTATTAGTCCTTTGAGAAACACAAACTTTTATTTTCTGCGTTTTTGCTCTTTAAAAACAAAGTAATATTAAACAATTTCCAAATGACAAATGCTGTGAACTTATCTACTTCCATATTATAAAGAAAAGATTTAAGCAAGAATGACAACTTATGGCAATATACCCTACATTGATAGAATTGGAATTAATCTAATCACTGCCTGCTCTGGAGTTAACAATAGGATTTGCGTCACGAAAATTGGGCTCTTTTCTGTCGCCGGGACAGCAGGTCAGGGCTTCACAAAGAAACAGTTTCCAATTGTTAAACATATCTCTAGCCATAACGTGGGATAGAAACAAGAAAAACACAGTTATATTCACAAACTAACTTTCTTCTTGTTTATGTTCTAAAAACGCAATCAGGTGTGTCCTCTTAAATAACTGAAAAAACACGTGTATTATTAAATGGGTACATGTATTACGTAAGTGCCCAAACGGAAATAAAGAATTAAAAACGAGTCACATCTTAACACCAATATTCCTTGTAAACGAGTTTGTTAGTAATAACATGTACAAAAAATTTCATACGAAACGTTCCACTTTTTGGCACCATCTTAACCATTTTCGCAAAAAACTCAAGAGAAAGTAACAAAAACACGGATATTTTTTTTACAACCAGCATGAGCAAATAGTTGAAAAATTTTTGATTTTACACCTATTTCGAAGCCAAATAATTCCCGCGGCATCAGTTTAATCGAGCAAGTGGGAACCCGACTTTTCTGATATATCCTGAAAAGGGTCAAATTAAAGAAATCATCTTATTCAACTTTGTGGGTGTGGAATTTCACTTTTATCACATTTTTGCAAAATGTATCCCACTTTGTTAAAATATATATTTACTGGAAAATCCGCCTTTCCTTTTCTCCTAAATTTTGATCTGTCAATCGACCCACAAAATTAAAAAAATAAGTTGAACATAAAATCTGTAAACTTTGGTCTTCTACAAGAGTTTTGAAAACGTGGTCAAAAGGATCCAGCATGAAAACTGACAACAAACAGTTCAAGCTCGATGCAACAAAGTTTGCAAAGTTAACGGCAACTGCAGTGCTGTAATCAAATCTATAGTTGGTGTAGAACGAGTTCTTAAATGGAGGGAGTAAAAAGCAGATCTTTTGAAAACAAAAGTTAAGTCAAGAGGCAGCAGAAGAATTGATAGTGGAGAAAGACAAACCTCTTTATAGAAACTGCAAGCTTTACGGGAATGGGTAGTGAAAGATAACGTAATGGGCTGCATTTCTCCAGAACTTTAACGATGAGAAAAGCCTAATCTATGAAGAAAGTTGAGGGCATATTAGGCGAAAGTGACTTGAAAGCAAGCAAATGTTGCCTCGAGAAATTGTTGAGAAGCCATGGCCTGGAGACTAGAAGGTTATTTCGTACAAACCATATTCACCCTCTAATGTGATTGCTATGAATAAAACTGCTGTTTGGGCTAGTTAGAACATGTCCACAACTGTGGCTTAACTGAGATCTAGTGTCCTTGTTTCTTAAACTTTTGGGTCATTCAAATTGAGCTTTTAAAATCAGTTTTTTTGTTCATTCTTTAAAATTGTAATAAGGAATCCTTCTAGCATAAACGCTTCCCTAAAAAGTGCTGGAATTAATAAAAGCCTTGGAGCGTTTAATCCAGAAAATACGTCAAAGAAAAATAGACTGGGCGAAGTCCATTTCTCTCTGTTTCATCACTTATCTCTTATACTAACCTATGCTGTAGTCCAGCTTCAATAAAATGAGTTTCACTAGCATAGGCACTGTTTATACTGCTGCCTTTCCGCTCTTATGTTGCTTTGTTCGGTTATAAGCCCTTCGTTGACACGAGTCTAAGACCACTCTCGGGACCCAAAGTACGCCTTTTCCCAAACACAAAGTGAACTTCCTACTCCCCCCCCCCACCCTCCAATATTTTTCATGCTATTGCTTCACTACAAAAATAATTTCTTTAACTCTACTAAATCCGACATGTATCTCATCTATGTTCGTACGTTTTCTTCCTCTTTAGTCCAGTGTCTTGTCCGTGATAATTAGCGTATATTAATGCTGCTTGAGTTCTCTATAGGTTTTGCATTTTAGGGGTTCTTTTATCTATATTTCGTTACAATTCCATCCTTTACCCATCTTTCTGGTACTCCTTCTCCTTTCAAGATGTCGTCGTCTAATACCTTGTACCATTCCCATCCCTTTGTTCTGCAAAGCACTGACGAGGTCGACCCTCAATCTTCAGCATCCTGTTGACTTTCCAGTTTTCAGTTTTTCTATTGCATTCTTGAATTCGCCTAATTTAGGTTGATTATTCGTATTTGTTGTTACCTCATCCAAGCTGACTCAGTCATTTTCCATATATAAAACTGTCTTAAAGAAAGTTCTCCATCCTACTCATACCTCATTGTAGTCAGTAATGATATTCCTTTATGGATTCTGGTCGTCATTTTCCCTATACCCCTTTCCTATTAGCTGTCCTTTGCTTGCCAATTCTTTCAACAGTCTTCTCTTTCTTTTCTTTTAGACTTTTATACCCTAGCCAGCCTCGGTGCTTTTAGCATAGCATTCTCAATGTTTCTGAGTTTAATTCAATTTCGTTTTCTCTTCAGTTTTATTTAACTGGCATGAAAAAGATCGTAATGTATTGCCCAAGTTTCGTAATATCCACCAAGTGGTTTGAGAAAGTTATGCGATTTCTAATATTACAAAAAAAAGATCCCGTGGGCTTGGATAAATAAATCCGGCTAATCACATTCTTTCACACAATATATAACTACTATAGAAAAGTGAGAATAATTCGGTTCACATGTATTTTCTGCTTTCTACAATTCCTTATTCCTTCCATCTATATCATTTTCAAAAGTATTAAACTAATTATGATTTACTTATGTTTTCTTTCCATCTTAGTTTTTTCATGTCAAGAACTTGAGGTTTCTTCCTGGAACTAAAAATAGCATTTAGAGAGGGCAACTAAAATAATACTGAAAAGCGTGATTCCATTGTAGTATTTAAAGCCAAAAAGACCTTTAATTTGTCTTTAGTGAGTGGTATTACATGGAGCTTTTCCTCATTCAAAATTGATTACTAATAAAACTGGCTAAGACCAGACGCTAACTGAATATCTAACATAGCGTTTAATTGGTTGTTATTGGAAACTAAAACTTACCAAATGCCTCCAAGTGTGCTATAACTTTGACGAGTAGCTCTATGGTCCACAGTTGTTGTTTTTTTCGAGTTGGCCATGTTATTTCACTGGACCACTTAAAGTATCATTCAAAACAAAGTTAAGGATGAGTGATAACAGAAAAAAATATAAACAGCCATACCTTTTATTGCTTTTTGATCCATTGTGTGATAAAGGTTGCAAGTGGAACGCAATTTTGTTGAATTTTGGTTGACCTCGCTATAACAATAAAAAAACAGAATAAACTGCTCTTGTCTTAATTGTTACTTTTTAAACTTTAAACAAATCTCCTTTTCCCCTTAGGAAAATCTCCAAACAACACACAAGAAATATGGAAAAAAACTGCACCTAACTAAAATTGTATATTAAATAAAAACTAATATAATAGAGGGGGAAGGCTAGCAAATACTGAGACAAATAAGTGCGTGATGCCTTTCTCATTATGTTACATCGTTTGTGACCATCATAAATAGTGTCTCCTTGAATACGCACGCAGGAGGGGTTGGGCTTCGAGAGGTCATTTGAACATAATCTAATGAAATGTTCCTTCAAGTATTCCTCTTAAATATAATTCCAAGTAAAATCAAAACACGATATAAAGACAGGCTTCTGTCTCCAACGATTAACTCGATATTAACAAAATATCTTTGCAACTTTATAATGATATTCGGTTAAAAGTTAAAAATGTTGTTACAGAACAAGCAGTAAACTGGGTAATTACCTTGACAACAACATCAAAAACCCAACTAGGTACAGTGTCTTGTAGAATGGCACATTCATTTTCTCCACTTGCATCCGAAACAAGAAGACGAAAAAAGGTGCGACCACACCCGCCTGCCTCACCGAAAACCAATGGTGTATGACCAGCAAGACGGAAGAACCCATTCCCAACTGATTTCTGTAAGGAAAGATGAAATTAGTTGTTACAACCCCCTAGAAAATATGTAAATACGAACGGAGACGTTTAGTCAGTTTAGTATACTTAGTAACTGCAGTTAGTGTCCTGTAATGTATGTGCGACTTGTTTTCTATTTTTAGTTGGAGGAAAATAATGACTTTATGAGACGATACTGTATTACTATGCTAGTAGAGAGCAGACATGATTAAATGCAATTCCAATAAGAGTTAGATTCTACTTTCAATATTGAATGTTGTTGCCTAGGAAAAATCCACTACTATTTAACTTCAAACTTTTGCTTGTTTCTGCACGCCACTTTTTGTATCTTTGTGGGCCCGTCCTACCTGCTGACGAATAGGGGTCTAGGGAAACATGAAATAAATTTCACTTTGAATACTCGCATGAATAACGTAAACTTCATATTAAAACTCTTTTTAAGTGCATTAGTTTTTAAATTTAACGCCTGGAACTATTATTTTACATTAAATTTCAATATACTCTGTGGCGAAAAAAAGCCCTTCGGTTTCTTTAAATTAACCTAAAGGCGGGCTGTACTACCACATTAAAATTTAATTATTTTCTTTGACTTCGACGTCCTTTTATCTCGTTTTGGAATCCGAAGTGTGCCGTCCTACGAGCGACGTTTTTGGAGCAGTATGCAATTCTAGAGTAGATTTCCCTTTCTGACGTCAAGTTATGGGTTTTTGTGAAATTTCAAAGTCTGGTACCTTTTGGGAATCGAATATGGTGCCTTTGGGTAAAAACGCAATTGCGATAGCCACTGAGACGAAATGCTTATGACTAACACGAAATTCACTAGGAAAATATAAAAATTAATTTTTAACATGTCACATGACCAATACGTTTAACACATTTGGGGCCTAGAAAAAAACTTGGTTGACAAAAAAGAGTAACTTATTACTACATAACTGATTTCTACGAAAATTAGGCTTTCAGGTCTGTTTTATTCTCTTCAAAAACTCACTTGATCACTAGTTTGACACTGCTATTTTGTCACTTGACACTTTGTATGGATACCTACTTAAGTAACTGATAGACAATGCAGATAAAATAACAGGAAATAACTGAGCTGTGCAACGGTGCTACGCAACTTGTCTACTATTGATAAAAATACGATCATTTCTCCAAATACGCTAATTTGGCTTTTCAGCTAAACATAAGCAAAATGTGTATATTTGCCAAACACACTTTAAATTTTGGTCTTGCTGTCGTCTAGAAAGTGTAAAGGAAACATTACTCCGCTAAGACAAAAAAGGACCGCTAAATTGCAAGAAAAATGAAAAAGCAACAAACACAGCACAACTTCTAAAAGATAGTCTGAACGAAGTCACCGATTAAACAATAAAAGGTTTAAATATATGTGTTTACAGCACAGTAGGTCTATTAACTCTCCTAGCTAGCTATCATCATTCTCGGTTTCAGGTCTTTCCTCCCGCTTCTTGCTCTTGACACCGCTTTTACTTAATATGTCAATTTTCTTCAATATTTCTCAAAGCAAATAAAATGAGGGGGTCCGTGTTATCGGTCAATATGAGGTTTCAAGCAATTTTTAAATATTTACCGGCTCGGCATTTTTACCTGTTTTTCATTTGGTTGAGTAATCGGGTCTCAGTCAATTCTTGTCGTTTTAGGGGCTTAAAATCTTATTAATTTCCACTTAAAAATTCTAAAGTGAACATATTTGACTTAACGGAACTGGATACTACTCACGTTGTCAACTTGAACTTTGATATCTGATCCAGCTACTAAAACGATTGGAATAACATTAATACTGTTAAGAGTTCTGTTAAAGCCGAAATATATTATATACAGTGCATTATTAAACAAACATAATAAAGTAATTTATCATAACATCTGTATTACTAAAGGTGAAAGTCTGAAAGGCGTGAAAATGTGTTTATGTATATTTGTATGCATGTATGCATGTATGTATGTTTGTATGCATGTATGCATGTATGTATGTATGTATGTATGTATGCTTGTGCGTATGTATTTATGTATGTATGTATGTATGTATGTATGTATGTATGTATGCATGTATGGATGGATGTATAATGTTGAGACGATTTCTATTTCTGAAATTTTTTTGCGAAGTTGCTAATCTTAGGACTGTAACATAGCAAACATCGTAAGTTCTGGGTAAAGTTAAGAAACTCAAATCAATACAATAACTTTTCATTCCTGTGAAATAATTAATAATCAAAATAAAGTATTTTGACGATGATAAAGTTCTCAGTTTGCTCCATTTTGATTCTATAGCGCAGTTTATATAAAATGCAAATTTTGATGTTTGCTGATTGCAGATAGAAAGCAAGTCTTACGTAAGTAGCTGTTATAGAAAAAACTTGTGATAAAAAGAAAAGAAAACGGTCAAACTGAATAAGAATTACATTATTTGTTCCAGGGCTCCTTTCAGTTCGGAAATGCAAATCAAGACAAAAAAAGGTAATACAGTATGCGTTCGCGAAGTGGAACCCGGGAAAAATGGAACTTTTACAAAATGAAACCATTTCTTCCGGTCCCTTTGGTCTGCTATATCAAATTTCCCTTATTTTAGTCGGGCAACTGGAGCCCCTGATCAGTAGAACTTTCAATAAGTGAAGCCAACTTTTTGGTCCAATGAGTAATATTTAGTCGAATACGGGGAAATCTCGTCAAAAACCATCTTGGGGGCATTCGAATTTTCTGTCGAAGCATTCGATTTTTTATCAAATGAAAATTAATTCTAGATGTCATGTCTTTAAAATGGAAGCGGTAAAGACAATTAAAAGAAGGGTTGCTATAGTAACTCTTGTTAATAAATGGAAAGCTTTGAAAATCGATGGAGGCCAAAGCTGTACAACTACAACAAGGTTTTATGGTGTGGACAAATCACAGTTTCACACTGGTGACAAACATAAAGCTGAAATATTTAAAGCAGTCGAGAAACAATTTTCAAAAATGAGGAAAAGAATGATAACGCCAACATACGAGGAGTAGGACTCTGTCATGTATAAATGGCTAAAAACTGCAAGACATAGCAATATTCCTAACAACTGTAATTTATTTAAAGAAAAAGCTCCAGAGTTTGCAAAATCATTAGAATTCTTTTAATGGATAGCTGGGCCGATGGAAAAGTTAGTTTCAAAACTATAGTGTCTTTGGAAGTTGTTGCTTCAAAATGTTTATAAAACTATCTTCAGCTGAAAAATATAACTTGAAAGGCACCTTCATTCCTTTTCCATCTCCTTGATTGATGGCTTCCCCAGCAATTTCCAGGAAGCAAGTGTTTGTGTCACAAGCTCGTAGAAAATAGAAAATAATTTTTGCAAATCTCTCAGGTTTTTCTTTTGGTAGATCTCCGACTAAACAACCATCCTTCATGACTGCAACAGCAAATTTGTTCTCCTTATTTTTTGGCTCGACACCGCTATTAACATTTCACCCTTCACAGGTGTTCAACGATCTTTGTATACGCGATATCCATAACATACGATGTGAACTCGAATGTTTTGAGTAACATTATGTGAAGCTCGTTTTGTTCAATTATTTCTTGTGCTCTTGGCATATCCATTTTATCCACTTTATCTCCTAACTACTTGATGGTGCGTGAAATCGACGAGCCAGTCGAAAAAGAAAGTGATGAAGAGGATGGCGATGGTATGATCGAAGCAAATAATAAATGCCTGGAAAAGCCTACTTCAATACAATTAAGAAGTGCCATTGAAATCCAAATGGAGTTTAGTTTCTTCATGGAATCAGAAGATGTGCAACGCTACAAGATGAAGGTTTTAGCCTTAGTAGAAAATGAAACATTAAAAAATTTGAAAAAAACTTTAATTGACAACTATCTTGGCTGAAGCGTTGAAGTGAAGTTTAAAATTCGAATAAAGCTTGTTAAATAAAACACGAAAGACTTGTGAAACTAATTTTTTTGTTACTTTTTCATTCTTTCTTTTTATTCATAACTGACCCGTTTCCCCAAAACTCTTTCAAGTTTTCATTCGATAATTGGAACCATTTTTTTCGGTTTATGGTGGTATCGCGCACATACTGTATGATTTTATAAAATATAATATAATATAATATAATATAATATAATATAATATAATATAATATAATATAATAAATATAATATAATATAATATAATATAATATAATATAATATAATATAATATAATATAATACAATATAATATAATATATTTGTTTTAAATAAAAAATATTTAAAAGAGAAAATATCGTAAACCCTTTGTAAGACGCCTCTGTCCAACAGCTGACTTTTGTAAATAAGCTTTCTTGGGGTAGAAATTGAAAGTAACAGAAATAAAGTTATAAAGATATTTGAGCTAGTTATGAGAGTACTGTACAAGAGAAAAAAAACAATCAACGGCTTTTTAGATATAAAGCTACATTTGACACATAAAGGTCTTTTCTAAATGTTCAAATTTGTTTTTCTTTTCGGTAATGATTTTGTGCATTCATATAGGAGTACCTTATTTTAACATGTGGCAGTGTAACATAATTTGATTTTTCCACTAAACATAAACAAAATGGTGTCACCATTCTCTCTCCAAAAAATTTGTTAGCTACATCGTTAGTGTACTATCAGGAATTTCTTCAAAACTGTATGTTTTATACCTGGTGATTCACGAACAAGGTTTTCTACTTCATTTTCCATGTCATTGTTTAGTGGTTTCTGCGTCTCAGGCCAGTGCTCCAGAAGTGCTTGAAGTAACAGTACACCATAGTTAACTACGAAAGTAGAATATAAAAATCAGAAAAATTCATTAAAATTTGAACATGTCAATATTGAACCAACAAAAGCAAAAAAAGAAGCAACAACAACATAAAGAGCCAAAAGTAACACCACAAGAGTGTACAAAGTCGAACAGGGTAGTTTTACTCCATTAATTTTGGAACAAATAGCGGTGACGGGTGACTAATGTTCTGTACTTTTTTCATATTAGAACTCGTTCATATGAGACCGGATTAGAGGAACATCGTCTTATGGTCTTTTCCGTGTTCTATTTCTTCTTTTCTCATCTCAATTATGACCCTGTGGGTCCACTTACATATATATATATATATATATATATATATATATATATATATATATATATATATATATATATTGTCCTCCCTTTTAAACGAACAAGCCCCTTAGCTTTTCAGTTCCTTATTTCTGCTATGACGTATACCGTATTACGTAATTAGCTTATAACACGAAAATAGACCGCGAATGCAATTATCCCACAGAACAAGCAAATCGTCTTAAATAAACGTGGTTTAACTTTTGCTGCGGCTTGCAACGCGCAGCTTATAAAATGCTATTAAATCGACACTTTGCCCCGCCCTACCCCCTTTTCTCATAAGAAAAAAACAAACCTGAAAATAGGTGTAAAATGATCATATCACAATTTTTCAAACAAAATTAAGTCACTTTTATGATTATTCATTTCCGTATTTGAATCTCTTTCTTCTATCAAAATTGGCTTTTTTTGGCGACTTTTTTTGCTAGCACCATCGTAATGTTTGAATATGATCTTCTACACTTTTCCTTTTAATAGATGATGTGTTTTTTTACTTGTTCTAATCAATTTTCAACTTTACAACTTCTGAGCTCCCTTGTAATGAGAGGCGACAGGTAATGCTCAGTATTTCCCACAACTGCCACTAAGTTCCCCTTCTTTTGAGTTGCGAAGCAAATATACCTCTGTAGTCCCTTGAGGGCGTGACTAACAACAGCAGCGATTTGGCTGGTAATATTGGTTTACCAAAAAGAGCAAATTTCTTGTAGGTGTTGTTTAATCCACACTTTAGTGTTATTTCTTGTCTAATGCATCGATTCCAATTCACAGTGTGTTGCGAGAGGAATGAAAACTGCGTCAAACAGTAATAAAGCTAAGGGAATCAGTTAACGAATTTGCTGTCAATACTCTACAAGAACAGACGACCTAACAATGAAATTTTTGCCAAGGATCCAATTCTGCTGCATTCGAATTCAGAATAATTTTGAACGTCGTATTTAGCATCATACATTTTGGAAACAGAGAACGTATCTGCAAACGTTTGGAAAACGTCTGGTTATTTAGATATTTTGAGCCAGGAAAAGGCAGTAACTTGAATGCTCGTGAGGGAGCTATTTCTGTTGTATGCAACATCTGGTGTTTTGGGAGTTTGTGAGAAGTAGGCAACAAAGTTTAAAGTGGAACTAAAGAGTATTTCTACTCGGTCTATTTAGAATCTGATGATTAAAAAACCATGATCTCAGCATACAGGGAAAGAAACGATTCTCGTCTCTTGTTACTCTGGTTTGCATGGAAGTGTACATAAACGTTAGAAATTTTGCTCAAGAATTTCCATAGCTTAATGAAAGCAGCGTTCGACGTTGGTCCTCGAATTATAAATCGTAGGAGGTTCAACAACCAACGCAAGAAAATATTGTTATTGGTGTAAAATGTGTAAAACACACTCTTCAATCAACTGAGTTTGATGCAGAGTTGATGCTATCATAAATGCTATCATTGTAATTGTTACGGCAGGTCTGGTTGTAGTAGTGCGCGTACCTCTTCACATTAAAACAAACAGAACCAACTAAAACGCCACATATAGTATGAATATTACTAGGGGTACCCGATATTCTCGGGTACACCTAGCAATATACTGCCATAACGCCTCCGATGTCCAAGAAATAAACTCATTATATACATAATTCCTTTTTCAAAAAGTCTCATTAACTTCATGATGAGCTCACATTGAATCTGGACCAAATCTCTTCCAAATGAGTAAATGTTACTTTGCTACCTTGTATTGAAACGTGAGAAAGGACTTCAATCTTCCTAACGATAGCAGCCATGCTGGGGTGGTTCTACCAGTCAAAATACTGATGCTGTTAAGGTACGAGGTTCTGAATAAAACACTCTTACAGTGAACCTCTCCAAAAATTTAACAAGTATTCTCCTCTCTCTCTCTATCTAACAACAAATGGGACATTTAAGGCCATCGAAAGGAAGGTATTCATTAATTACTTTACATCTACAATATCAAAAGAAATTACTTAAAGATCTTCGTCTAGACGCAAAGGTTATCTCAGTAGATTTAAGATTGATGACATTAAAAACGATTCAATCTGAGACTAAAAAAATATTTTGTTATATTGAAATAGGCGCTGACAAACAGATTTCCAGGCCCAGATTTCGATCAGCCTGAGTCACTGAGGCTATAAAAGTGCATGTGCTGGGGAGCTTTCTTTATTTGACCCATACCAATGACACTTAAAAACGATTGTAACAAACGATATAAACAACGGTTCTTGTAACAGATATTACATTGGAAAATCGAATAATAGCTTTTCATAGTCTCCCATATCTTTCACATGCTGGGCACGGCTTAACTAATGTGCTGCTTAATTTGGGGATTCTCAATTACATACGCAGTGATTTTCAAATACGCTTGCCTCGAAAACCTTTACCTTTTCCTATGGAGGTGGTTTACAAAGGCAGTTACCAGGTGTGGCATTTTCAAATCTGGGTGAAATGTTGGTTTGTTAAACTTGCGTTCTGTTTCCATGGTGATGTGTTTATTTGTGCAGATTAACACACTATTTACAAAAGTAAAAATACGCCTAACTATTTACTATAAATGCACATTGACTAATTCATTGCACTCAAACCACGCAAAGAAACGTGAAGGAAAATAATTTTGTTGACTTTTGATATCCAATATGAGTGGATCATTTCCAAATCAGATTATCACTGAACGAGAAAATTTGTGCTCGTATTTGAATAGAAACGGTATCTACTGTACGTCAAATTCGTCTATGGTAGAGTAAGATCTAAATTATGGTCTCGCTACTGTAAAGCAACGAAGACATCATACACTAGTGGTGTACCTACACCATTAATTTATGATTTTCAATTTAGGGTCTTTTCTTTTATCGGTCTTTTTTTCCTTAATATTCCGACAACACACAGTAGTGCTTAAACGTGTACTGTGACTTTTCAGTACATCTTGGAACTGTTGGTGAGGAACTTGGCAAAGTAATTCAATCTCTTACTAGTTTCTTACTCTTATTTGTTGCTACACCAGAAAGGACGAATTTACTTTATTTCCTACATTTGAATAGGGTGAGTAATACTTACCGAATCTGAAATCACACGAGTTCGCTGCAAAAGAGGGGAAAAGAGGAAAAATTAATTCAATCTGGTCTATTAAGCTAACAGCATTTACTGGTCCATAAAATATATTATTTTGAAATGCTACTCACTCATGCCGGAAAGAGGTTGTTCGTACCTTTATTGTTTTGAGACCCCCAAATAAGAAAATATTCATAAAACACATAACCAGAGATGGATAAAGAAAAACCATGTTTTTACAATGGATTTCCTTGATTTTTGCACGTCATATATGTTATAGTGTATCAGGGAGGTATTTGGATGCTCTAGGGCGTTTCTTTCCTGATGAAGACCTTAATTAAACATACAGAAAAGCCAAATAATGATAGAAAACTCACCAGTACCACAACAGCCCTTTCCAAACCCAGCCCCGTTGCTACTTGAACAATCCACATACTTTTTAACTGTTGTACATCTTGTGCAAATTTTGACAGAAATTGCGTAAGAGAAGAACCTCGGATAACTGGCCGACCCATTATTATTGCTTTTTTTTAAAAATAAACAACACCTGTTGTAAATTGGTTATCATGGCACTTGTTGTTCATTGTCACCCATTACGTATCAGCTTACAAATATAAATATCAGTTTACTAAATATGTTGTAAAAATAAATTAAACTCGAATCACCAAAAGATGCCGGTCAAAGTGCATTTGTATTTATTCATAAGAACTAATATATGTGCTTGTTTGATATTTAAAAGTAGTGTAAAAACAAAAACCAAGGAACGTGATATGTACATCTAAGCAACATGAATTTCAAAACACCGTACGTTTTCATATAAACATCAGCAGGTGCAAAATATAAATATATCGTGGCCCAGGGTGCATCGGCGTCATCTAATATCTCTTTGAGATTTCAAATTAGTAGTACCTCTATCATACTAAGTTTTAGTTTGTTCTTAATATTTTTACAAAACATAAAGGGGGCGTCTTCATTGTTATTATTTTTGATAAAAAATTCTGCCAAATAAGTTCATGTATTAAAACAACTTGTCACAAAAACTTAATGGAAGCATCATTTCAGCAACGATCACTACTTTTCGTTTAATAACTGAAATGACGACAAAAGGTTTACCTCGATTTGGATCCATGATCTTCACGTCAGGAACATCATCTGGCACAATCCAGGCTGAAAATGCATCTGGTTCTTCCAAAGTGACGCTCAGCATCTGCAACAAAAATAACAAAAAACTCAGTCTAAGGGAAAAAACAAACCAAAGCTTTATGACACACTATTTAAAGGCGGCTTTCAGCTATAACATCACATACGGCGTAGTAATGTGCTCTGTAAGAATTAGTGTTGATAATGTGGTGCGCATTTGAAGTAAAAGTTCAGTTGCTGTACATATTTCCAAAAAATGTAGCCTAACAGCTCAAGCCTGGCAATAACCAAAATGGGATGAACCTTGGAAAATGTGAAACAAAAAATGGTTCCAAATTGCTATAACGAAAGTCTTAATAATTAAACCAAACCGTAACTATGAAATCACTTAGAAAAATGTCTCATCTTGCGGATCTAAAATATTTAGGAGTGTCATCCATTTAGTATGCAGGCAAAATGGGGGAAACGAGAGGTCTAAGTAAGGGCACGTTCAGTGTCCATGGGTCAGCTCTTGTTTTTTGGGGGGTAACGAAGGAAGGCTGTCAAATTGTCAGAATGTTTCGCGTACGCAATAAATAGATGAACACAAACAAAAGTTTTTGTTCTTATGTCAGCGGTTGATTGTAACGCAATAGGGGGAACCCTAAACAAAGAGTCAACTAACCCCTGTTTTTGCATCAACGGAAAACCAGTTTGGAACGTAAACCATTTGTCGCCTTTTATGAACCTCGTCCTCGTAGTTTATTTTCCCAAGATCAGCCACTTTGCATGCCTATATGAAAACGAAAAAGACAAATTAACATATACGTTTATTAAAAACGAAATGGAGGCTGTATCATATATCAAAAATCTGGGCCAGCCCTTGGAATAGCAAAGAAAACGTTACCATAAAAAAAATAATTTTTGGAAATGTTCCCTAACAAACATCACTGCACTTCAATAGAATTCCTTACGTTAACTGCTACTTGACCATACTGACCTCTCCACACAAAATTTTTTTTCATTAAAATCTGTCGTAGATCTGACCAGTAAATAGTGACAGTTGCCCAGACAATAGTTTAGTACCTTCTTTCTTTCACAATTATTACTGTGTTATTACCAGATCACATGTCAATTGGCTGTTTTATCTGATTCATGGATTAAAAAATGGAAAATGGCATGAACGAACTACAAAGTATCTCCCTTAAAACATCGAACTTCTTTACACTCGAACATTATGAACACTCACGCAAAAATTCAACCCTCCTAAACTGCCTATGTTCAAAGGCACCAAAAATATTAAGATAAAAAACTTTTAGTTACCTTCAGAATATCCCAAAGGGCAACAACGTTTTCCGAATCTTTCGTAAGCACATGTCTTTTGTCATTGAGAATATGAATGCTCTTGATGCCTGTTCCACCTGATAAAAAAATATTCACTACTACTATTACTTATGTAACCATATTTCAACTCGAGGACCTAAACCCATATTATTATATAACTACTGCTGCATTTATTAAATTTCGCACCAAGTGTTTGGCATGAGATTACCTGATGCACAAGTAAGAATAATAAAGGTCTTGGTCTAGGCCAATTTGATACCCCAGATTACACAGTTAGACAGAATAGTTGACAGTTGAGTAGTATAAATATTCTTCTTGGTAACAAATTCTCCGTGGTCGAGTGTTTCCTTCATAAGACCAGACATTCAGACCCTTCTGGAAAGAAGCTCAAATTTAACTTAAAACGACCTGTACGCTTGCCTCGAAATTTTTTTCACAGGAAATATGACAAAATATTTTCACTGGCTTAGGCGGTTTTCCACTGAAAACAAATATCGTAGCTCCGTTTTAAAGTTTGCAAGGAAACAGGTTTTCGAACTGGAAACCCCCACCTTTGTTTTTATTTGGGTTTTCGACGACGATTGTGCCATTTCCAATTGTAAAACCCATTCGATAAAAGAAGAAAACAGAGACAAAAACATCAAGGCACATAGGTAATCAAAAAATTGTGTTAATATAGTGGACAGTCTTAAGCTGTTTTTTCGGTTGACGAGTTTGTACATGCCTTTAGACATGCAATTAGGAGAGGAGTGGAATAAAAAAAATACCAAAGGGTCTTGAGTACAAAAACTCCTTAAACAACAAGTACCATAAAACCTTGTTTCCAGTGAAATATATTACTCACTATCCATTCTAAGAATTAAACTACATTTAGAGGCAGGAGGAATTTTCGATATATCCAGTTGCGAAGCTTAGGTTTAAGTACCTTCTGCAGATATTGTATATACTATCTTCAAGTTCCTCAACTAAATTTGCTAGTTAATAGCACGCATTTCTAACTTTTTTTTGTTTCGTTTACAAAATATATTCTTAAACAGAGCAATGCTCCTAAGTGCATTCAAAATGTATCAAAGATTGTCCCTGTCTTCTTTTCTGACTATATTATTGCATTTTGTTTTTTCTAGCGATCTTGGCTTTTGATCTCCCTTGCCCTGCTGACTATATTCTTAGCCTTGGTAAGTTGCATGTCTGGTGATTGTTGTGTGACATAAACTAGGAATATATTCCCACTAATCAGATTAATATAATTCATAGTCCTAATCAGTAATCGTGAATATTGTAAGAATAGTCTATTTCAGTCCGGGATAAACACAAGTAGGTCGGAGACAATAAGATTGCTGCCGTCAATCAGTGGGACCTGTGAATCTAATCTTAATGGCTAAAAAAAATTATGGGCTAAAAGTGCAATAATTTCAAAAATTCACGATTCAGATTTTTGTGATACAAAAGGAAATGGGAAGACGTAAAATGGATCTCCAACAAAACTCACGAAAAATATGTGAACGAAACCCGTGAGAAAACTAAAAATATATAGAACAAGCCCCATGAGAAGCACATCAGTAACTAAGAGAACCTGGAGGAAAATGCAAGAGTATCAACAGAAAAGGGTGCCTAAACGACAAAAAAATCTCGTTAAAGAAGAAGATGCGATCCTAGAGCAGGGACGTGAATATATTAACGAGTTGTACGATGATCAGGAAAATATAAGAGGAGCACCATAAACTTACAGTAGCAATTTATGGAACGGTACTAACAAAAAATGATTTTGAAAATACTATCAACCACTTGAGGGCAAACAAGGCTGATGGCACTGACAATTTTTTTGTTAAAATACTCGCAGCACTCGACGAAGAATTTAATCACTTGTATTCGCTGTTCAATAAGATCTATTCCATGCTGACATTGGTATTCTTTGCTCTACAAAAAATTCCTGGTTGTACCTTGAGTAACAGCTGAAGGTAGAAATTTAAATAGTTTGCTCTTTGTTGACGATATTGTTCTTATCGCCGATTCAAAAGAGAAATCATAAAACTTCGTGAACATAGCCAACAGAAGCAGTAAAAAAAAGCATGGAAATCAATGTAAAAAACCTGAATGCATGGAATCACAAAGATGAAAAGGAGATCAACATAGGAACAGCAAAGGCAAAATCTACATTTGAAGAACTTAAAGAAATTCCGACTAAATAAAAATAACATTTGATACCGTAATCTAATGCAATGTCTATCCAGTCTGTATCTGGTTCATCTACTAAAAGATCTCATGATAGGCGAAGTAATCTTTAATGTAACGGTAAAAATAACGAAAAGAAGGCGAATAGTAGGCGAAGAGCAACATATCTAAGTCAACATACGGCAGAAGCAAAGTCTACCATCCATACGACTTACAGTTTGTCTACTTGGAGTGAGCACACTGTGCCTTGGGACTGCAAAGGCAGTCAGAAGAAGTGAACGCGAGCGACACAAGAATTAACCAATATCAGATGTATAGTTTACCGAAATAAACATAAGCCGGAAAGCAGTTTTTAACTCTTGTTGCCACCAAAGTTAAGCATCACATCGCAAAATTTGCCGTGCTATCTAACAGAGGTATTTCGGGTTAATTAAAAAATCTACTAGGGTAATCCAGTCCATGCTTTTAAAAACTCCGAAAACAAGTATTTCCCACATTTTCGAAAAAGCACTACAATAGATCACATTTATGAACACACAACCAAACATACGAAAACACGTGGAAGTAAGTAAAGTGGTTTAAATGGAGCCTCTTCTGAGACCTTACCTGAAATAGTTGCTGACGGTGCTGTGGCTGTTGGCAACGCTTCCTCTGCATCTATTTCTTGATCATTTATGTCGGATGGAAAACAAACGGGCTACAAAAATCAGACAAAAACTAAATTGTTACTTTACAGTACACTAGGATCAGTGAGGTAACAGTAAAAATTTCTGTTAATTGGGTGTAGCAATAAGGCACATCAGTCTTGAATACCGATTCAAACTGCACTCTCATGATATCGTAAAAGAAACAAATTTCAACATAGTAAGCCACACAAAATTCCCAATTAAGCATAGTTTTTAGAAAAACCATGAATGCTCTTTTCTCATTGCATTACGTCATATTTTTTCTAACAATGTTATTTCCTACAATATTTGTTTCTCTACAAATAAGAAGATTCTGCGAAAATGCATTCTTCATAGTCTGCTTTTTTACTTAAGTTATAGTATTGTGTACCAATTGCAATCAGACGCGTCATTTTTTAAGAATTAAAATGAAATGCATTCCGTTTTCCCACCTTACTACGTCATCCTTTTAATTAAGTATTGTGTCTGTAGCGGTCAGCGACATGGTCAACTGTAATACTACAGTAGAATCTATCATTAATTTTCTAGATATACTCTGTTTATACTCAGTAGGAATTCCTAAAATATAAAATTAATGTCTACATAATAACCGTAACCACGACATACCAATAAAAGAGAAACCTAATTTCCTTCATTATAACGTCCAAAATCAAACATGAGAATACAATAATTACCCAACAGTTGAGGTCTGAATCTGATGTAGCAACCCAAAGAGACAATGGGTTGTATACAAGCTGCAGCTGAAAACGAATAAGAAAGATATGTAACTATTCTATTGATAAAGCACTTTTTTCCAGACTGTGAATCGTTAACCCCCCTACTTGTTAGCTACCGACCATAAGAAGGGGAAGAGCCCCTATCTCAACAACAGATTTCGTTAGTGTGAATGACACCATATCCGTTGCATTACATTCCAAATATCAAGCCTCTTATCCATTTCCCTCGCTTGCTCAGTTTAGTCAAATGGTTTTCTGCTGAGCCCACTTTCCACAAATTTTAAAGACACCGTCCAATTCTATCGATATTACTCAACAGAATTATTTAGCAATTTATCTTTGAATATTTTAAACAGTTGCACAAAATAACTGCATACATTCTATCCCCTTCCATTGACAAGTTTGTAACTTCAAATCCCCTACTCATAGTTTTCTTTATTTCATAGTTCTGAGGAAGCAGGGCAGTGTTAACATAACGCCAGTCATCTACACACACAAACATAACCTTTCGTACTACAGAGAGTACTCCTTAACTCAGGTAGAGCTAGATAGCTATTATAAAATTTACTTAAATGCTCCTATATTCTGATCCACAGACCCTTCTGAATTTATACCCTTTGATTTCAATGGAACAGAAAGGTCTTCAAAAACTAAAGAAAACACCCTTCCAGAACCCAATACATTCTTGTGTGATACACCAACAATAAAGAGCTGGCGTAGAACTTCACAAACTGTGCTGGATTATATATGAAGAATATAAGACAGAATTGCAATATACGAACCACTGCATGCAAACAAAAATACAGGGAAAATCCAATTCGGATGATGCACAGAGCTGGCAGAGTTACTGCCTCTATTCGTAGAGGTTTTTTTGTACCAATGAAAACCAAATAAGCACTCCAACTTTGTTTAACAAAATCTGCATTTAGAGTTGGTAAATTATAAAAATGTACAAACCATAGAAGTAAAATGTAGTGTTTCAAAAAAGTATTGCACAAATCAGCAAGGAAAATTACACGAGAACTTTAAAGTATCAGAAGTTGGTTTTCTTGTACATGCAAGCCATCCTTATTTAGAAACTTTCCCTGGTGGGGTTGGTTTCTGCATTGCACAGAGAGTATTGAAAATTAAATGCCCGTGCAAGTATCGCAAGGGCCTCAATAAATGGCAAGGCGACTGGAAGTTTCCTATAGCATAATATTTCAAAATGAAGCAAGATCATATTATGTATTTTTACCAACTTCAACTGCAGATCCACGTTTTTGATATCACCAAAGCAAATTTTACTGTCTATTCTCTAGTAGGGAATGAAAGCAGCATTCTCGTTTCAAGTCATGGCTGAGAACCATGACTTGATATTATCATGGATTTTCCTATAGTTATAATCACAACTGCAAAGCACAAGCAGACCCTGAACATAAACATGTGCTATGTATCAAGTTGTCTTACCATTTTATCAAAATTTATTTGTTTAAAGAAAGGTTAAATTGGAATTGGTTAAAGAATTCAATTGCATAAGGTTTCAATCCACTTTTAACAAAATGATCATAAATAACCTTAATGTTTTTTGTGTTATTTTTATCATTATATGGTTGAATAGAAGTTCCTATTAATCTGGATACTAATACACCTCGGAAAAAAACAGACAGACGTAAATTTAACGCACACAAACACAATCAAGGTCGTATATCTTGTAACAGTCGTCATTCATGGGTAAATTTCAAAATATGGACTGGTTTGTCAAAAAAAAGAAGTTAATATATACACAGTGAAAATAACGACAAGAATATGGTGCTGTAACAAAAATGACAGAATTCAATTGTATATGTATTTATTAAGATAAGATGGTTAAGGCCAAAATTAATTCAATTCCTTCCATAAATTGTGTATCTCTTTGTTATTAGGAAAGTGCAAATTTATCAAAAACCATGATAAATAATCCCAATGAACTGACTATGATTTGGAACTGTATTAGTTCATTGAACTTGATGATTATGAATTTGATCTACTAACTTTTAATTCTAATAATTAATGTAAATGTAGAATAAAAATATGAGTTCAAATACCAGAAAATAATCAATTTTCAGAACTGAACTTTAAAAAATATTACGGTGAGAAAAGATTTTAGTTTCATAACAATCATGATGAAATAACATAACAATTAATTAAACAGGAAATGTAATATTGAGTTCTATTCAACGCCTCAATTTGAGAAAATGACAAGTGAAGTAAAATCAAATTTAAGTTTAATCATCTTAATAAACAAATACTTTTTTCCTAAGGAACATTAAAAATAATTTTAGCTGTTACTCTATGAATTTGTTCTTAAATTTTACATTATCACAGTGAGATATGGAATTCAAAGGAAAACAAACATCCAATCAATCCTAGATTTCTTGTAGGCTATCAACACTATGAAGCATTGATGGGAACCAGTATGAAAAGTGGATGTGAGATTTTTTTTCAAACGAAATATAAAACTTACCAAGATGGGATCTGGATAAAAATATCTACGATGATACTAGTGAATTGGAGTATAAGTGGGTTGAATTAGATAATAAAAATAGTTCCCATTCAGGTACGGAATACCAGCATCCATGCAAATCTTAAAAGAAAGTTACCAATAATAACAAGCGGTTTCAATTATGACCTTTCCGGGGATAAGAATGACAGACATATAAATGACTTTTGAATATTATGTTATCAAATTGTTATCAGCCACACATCATCAAACCTACTAAATTTCTATACACACCAAAGTCTTCAATATTTGAAGATATTTCTATGTGTGTTTGTAATATTTTAGAAATATTTTTATATGTCTATAACATTTTAAAAGTATGACACTATAAGTGGAAATATAATACCCAAAGTATCTGACCACATGCCAACTTTCTTGCAAATGAAAACGTAAGTTATAAAATAACGGTAAAAATGAAAATTGCTAAAAGAGATTACACGAGCTTTGATCCCCAAAAATGTAGGCACAAATTAAATTATTTTCAATGAAATAAAAAACTTGGACGTATATCTAATACAAATGATAAATATAATATATTTCATGAATAGTTTCCAAGGAAAATGGATAGACATGTACCACTTGCAGTATTATCCAACAAACAAGTCAAACAAAAAAGAGAGCAATGAATAACCGAGGATGTATTTCCTAAAATCAATCACAGTAAAAAAGAAATTTTAAGACAAATTTTGTAAAAGTAACGTAATTTTTTGGTTATGACAGATAAAAGCATTCAGTGGAAAAATAAACCATTAAATTAGAGGTGGGAAGCGAATGTACTACCAAAAATATTTTCAAAAATTCAAACAAAACACCAATAAAATTTGGGATGGAATTAAAAAAATTCTGCACACAAGAAGAAAGAACAAGACGTAAATGTTTGTGGATAAATGATGAGTCAATTACAGATAAAATAACTGATGGCAATTTAATAATTTTTTTCATTAATATATCATTTGTGAATAAGCTAGGGGAGTGCGGCTAGCATTGTCATAATTATTTAAAGAATCCATTACGAAAAAGCTATTTTTATTAGGCCTATAACTGCTCAGGGAGAAAAATATTATTTCAAATATGGAAGAATCTAAATCAAGTGACATTTATCAGGTACCGGTTAAACTGGTCAAATTAAGCTGAATCATTATTTCGGATCCCTTGGGTTTGGTTTTCAATGATTCCTTACAAAAGGGAATATTCTTAGACAAGCTTCACTTTGCCCTTATCAGTCTGCAAGGCCACTTCTAGACTAAACCAAACCAATCACAGACGAGTATCAATCTTATCTTTCATTAGTAAAATAATGGCGCAGCTTATGTATAATTATTTTGTTTTCTTCAATTTTAGATAGATCCAGATGGCTTCCTTTTGTGTTGTGATCTAATTTTCCCGGAGAACCTGTCTTATATATCTTCTCTAATTATTTTCACAAACATTTTGACAAATATTCACCAGTAAACTAGACATAGACTTTAAAGCTAATAGAGATAGTTAACAGCAATTTGCAGAGTTACAAAATTTGGCAATGTGTTGTATAAGAGAACAATACTTTCGACGAACAAATCTTGACACAGAACTTGATCTCCAGTGATAAATATTCCTTAAAATACGACGTAACTGCATGTATCCATATCTTATAGGTAATGTGCTCCTTAAACTCATTCTTTTGATATTTTTTCTGTGGACCAAGGTTCCCAATCATTCTTTTTAAGGGGCTTGATCCAGTTTTGGCATCTCTTCGCCTCGAATGCTGTCCTTCATGGAGGTATTTTCTAAAATTCCTATTTGGATTCATTTTAATGTCTGCTTGTACAGCCGACCGTGCTTAGTATCTGAAAATGTAGGCCAAAATTTTGAAGTAAACACGATTCGTCTTCTGTCTATAAGTTTGCGCGCACATATTATGGTTTGCCACAAAAATGTAAACATCGAAAGTCATTCTTTACAATAAAATTAAAAAGTTACGTAACGAATGACTATTGAAACTTTAAAAAACCCGCAGTTAAAACTTTTTCTAAAATATTTTTATTGAGTAGTAACTCGATGGGTTTTTCCTCATATCAAGTGAGAAATTTCCGGTTTGGGCTTCCCAATGAACCTGACGGGATACCCGCTGGCCTGTTTTTGTATTAAAAGTGGTAGACTATTGGGTGTGTATATTGGAGGCTGAAAGGAGATTGCTGAAAGGAGATGGGAAAAAAATATAAAAGTTTACGTATGAAAAAATCCAATATGTGACCGTTTAAATGTAATGGGTTTTGTTCTTACATAGGACAAAATTCATATGAAAAACATTGAAGAAAAAAATTGCTACCAGATTCTGTTTCAACAAAAAAAATGTTAGCTTTCGACTGTACCAACAGGATAGAAAAATTTGTCCTCAATCCCTTTAATGCAACAAGAAAGCAGGTTACCTGGTTTAGAATATCCTTGTATTGTAGAAATGTATCACCCCTGATTAGGAATCAGTTTGTTACCTATTTAAGTTACAAACAAAATACATTTGTTCAACAAGCACTTACAGACAAGACCGCCGCTTTTTCTTGCAAAAGTAGTGTTGAAGTTTCATCACCACATAAATTTGTATGAAACACTTTTTTGTCTTTGCCACCGGAATAAAAATAAGAAAAATGTTCATTTGCAGCTAATGCCCATACTCCTTCGTCGTGAATCCTGTATGTCGCAACGCATCTCTGTTGTCCAAGAGACCAGAGTCGAACAGTTCCGTCTGAGCTTCCAGAAAGGCACTTAAAAGGGAATTGAAAAACGTAGTTCTCAAAGTGAGTTGAAATAAAGAGTAAAATCAGAAAATGAAAGTTAATATCACTATATCCAAAAAGCCATGCGTTTTTCTTCAATTGTTGGAAAACATTTAAAATGATTAATTATTGTTTTTTACATAGCAATTCAAATCAATCATCTAAAAAAGTATAATACATTGTAAGTTCTTTCGGTCACAATATCGAAATGTCAAGTTTTTATCTAATATTCCCTAATTCACTTAAAACTCTTTGCCTCCCTGTTTTAACTTAATTTTCGGCTGCTGTATAGTCAAATGACTTTAGCGAAAAAGGAGCAGGCAAAACTCTTTGAATGTGGTAAAAAGAAATTGAAAGCAAACTGCATTTTGATGTCCAGCAATAAAATATGTCGCATATGGTATTATAAATGTACAGAAAGACTGGAATATATGAAATGGAAAGCTTTTGCAAAAATTTGATTGAAAAAGAGCTTTAAATTTATGTTCGAAAGTTTGGCAAAATTACGACGGTGAATTTACTTTCACGGCGTAAAGGGGACAAGAGGAAACAGCATATTTTGTATAAATTTAGGGAAAATGTACGCAAAACTAACAAAGTTCTGAGTGTGTGGGCTCGCTTAAAAGCATCTATTTAGATAATGCTAAACTTTAATCTATATGAATTTTATTTTGCTATTATGGGCTTGAATTTTCTTAATACCGAAGCAATATACAAAGCAAAAAATGCTACGCAAATCTTCGACATTATCATGACTGCACCATTCAAAAAACTTCAGCAACAAACTCAAAATTTTCCTACACGTTGGGAAAAAAGGGCCAGCTGTTGTAAAAATTAAGTCTAATTATACAAATGATCGATGGTAGGCGTAAAAAGAGGTTGTTCAAAGTCATGCTCGCACAGGTATCCAGCCAATAATTATACCAGTACACCAGCAGATTATATTGATCTTAGGGCACTAACAATGTCTCACTTGGGCAACTGTGACGGTGAACAGTTTTCTTTGTTGAGCTATATACATTGCTTAGAATATGAAGTAAAGCGTAAATTTAGGTTTATCAACAGTTGCTTTTTATCATCAACTGTCTTACCTTTTTCTCGACCACATTTTACACAGTTCAAAAAAAGTTACTAAGGTAGTAATTGCAAATAACTTTTGTTGGTACAAAATTGCAAAGAATCCCACACAAGAAACAAGAATCACATTTGTAGGTTCTATTTTAAAATGGGTCATTAAAATGGGTCACAGCAACTCTTACAATACTTCATTTTTGAAATTATGACATACCTGAGTGCCATCGCCATTCAAAAGTACTGTTTTGACGTTATCCGTATGACCTTTTAGTTTCATTATTTTCCCACACGTTCGAGGATCCCAGACCCGCAGAGCCTAAAAAGTCGTCAGATCTTAGTATTTCCAAATTAGGGAAGTAAAGCTACCAAAACAAATAGCAACAATATACATAAGGCAGTCACCAGGTTTCATAAAGAAGAGAGAATTTGTTGTGAAAAATGATTTACCCCTACCATAATCATAAGAGTCAAAAAAGGTGGTATAAAAACCAACAAAAACACAAAGGTTTTTAAAATCTATATGAGTTAAACCTTTAATAACATATGAGGGATTTTGAACGCATCATTCACATATTTTTAGTGCAGATCGTATCCGCTTATCTATTCGCATGGCCTCGTCCACTTAACATTTCCTTAAAGAAACCAGTAACGAACCAGTTTTCATTTAAATGACACCTAAAAATCAAGTCTCTGTAAATCAAGAATAGTCCAAATCATTGTAAAACCAAGCTGTTTAATATCTCTGAAAGGCTGAAGTACAAATTAATTTCTAGCAAGGTCAAGTTTAGTCTGATTAGTAAAGAACTTGTAGTCACGTTTGTAAACCATTTACAGTCGGTGTATTGGTAAAACCACTGGGCTACGACCAACCCTATGGAATATTTAGGGGTTGGTAGGTGTATTGGCCAGTCATTGTAACCACTTCTCTTTTAATGGATGGGTATGAGGTAACGTATCCCTGCTTTGTCTGACATTTATGTTATTTCCTTATAAGTGAATATTGTCTTCTAGATCTATCTAAACGTAACTCACTAACTANATTGTAACCACTTCTCTTTTAATGGATTGGTATGAGGTAACGTATCCCTGCTTTATCTGACATTTATGTTATTTCCCTATAAGTGAATATTGTCTTCTAGATCTATCTAAACGTAACTCACTAACTACAAAAAAACATGACTGCCGCTTTTAAGGGATAATCCTGTTCGCATTTGATGTTTTCAATATCATTCAACGTGGTTACCTAAAGAAACTAGGGCACTGCCATGCTACAACATTAAAGGTTTTGAAAACTATATGGAAAGGGTAACATCTTGGAAGACCTAAATTCGGGGTATTAATACAAATTATTTTACTGCTGGGGATCTTAAGTCCACCTATTTAGGTGGACTTTTTGTTCGTCAAATCCTGAAAAGTCGATAGCTTTTAGTGGTACTCTCTCTCAATTTTACTGGTCTATTTGTCTAAGTTTGACGCTGTTAGTTCGCTATTAAGAGGTTAAAAGTTAATAAGACCTCTGAACTTTGCAAAGTTCAGAGGTCTTATTTACTGGCAAGCATTGTTAAGTTACCATGTCTATAGTTGGCATTTAAAAACTCTTTAAATTAACTAGGACTTTGCTTTATAATTTTGTATCAGCGACCAAGCACAAAATATAGATGTAATTCTTCAATCAGCGCCCAGGGCTTTCAATCTTTATTTACTGTAATGCCGTTTGGATAGCTATATATTGCGAATGCCGTTTGGATAGCTATATATTGCGAATTCTAGCCAGAAAAAAAATTAATGTTCTTCAGATAAAAAAAGGTTGTGGTCTCCCAACAACCTTTAATTTATCTGTACATAAGTCTTAGTAAGCTTGACATGTAGAAATTAAAGTCAGAAGAATACGTCACGTTGTTATGGTATTGAGTGAAAACTTGGCATTGTATCTCTGATTTGGCAACAACAATTAATAAATGTGACTTTGGCAATGCTTAATCATAATAATAGCATCTCATATGTCACGAGAAATACAAGTAACTTCACCCGATACCTAACTAAACCGCGGTAATGACCCAAGCCTAAGAAGTGGTGCATTCAAACCCAGATTCTCCTAAACAACAATTAAATCATCACAAGAAAAAACAATTTGGGTGTGAGAATGAACAACCTAAGTAAAGTGCAATAGGCATACTTTTTCTGTTGATCCAGAAACTAGTACTGTCCCTGCTGGGTTAAGGGCCAGACTGTAAATTGAATCTTTTTGACCGTTTAATGAGGAAGCTAAACAGGGAAAATCAGAAAAAAATCCACTAAATCGTGTTACATGCAAGCACAATAATATTATGTCATTATATATATATATATATATATATATATATATATATATATATATATATTTATATATATATATATGTAT